>JANHFX010001468.1:8180-23827 GCA_027560015.1 Chloroceryle amazona | reverse complement strand
CTTGAAGGTGAGTAGGTTTTACATGTGACAGATGAGATGTGTGATGTCTTGGGCCTCGACCATCTATCTTCCCAAAGGGAACAGACGCCACTCCTCACATTTCCTTCCTTCCCCTTTGCCCTCCCCGCACAGGACCACGGGAAGCGCGGACGTCTGACGTCGTTCTGTCCAGCTCTTCCCTAGGGGAGGAGGATTTTGCAGATGAAGCCTTGTGCTGTGGTGGGGACAGGTCCCCCGTGTGCATCCTGTGCGTGCCCGGGCGGGGTGTTGCGGTAGAGGGGTCCCTGCTGGCTGTGCCTGTCTGGTGCCCATCTGGTGCCGGGTGAGCACATCTGTGAGTTCGTGTGAATCACACGGGCTGGGGGAAGGGGGTCAGTGTCCCAGGGCCTGTGTTTCAAATAGGCAGAGTGCATAAATCACTTGATTTACTGTCTCATTTTCATTGGCTGGGCATGTGTCATTTTTATGCTTAGCATGTTGAAGAAAAGAGTGCGGGTGGAGTGCAAACCCTGGGTGAAGTTTTAATTGGGAATAGTTATTTTGAAACATTTTCTTCTGTAATTTATTTTACCTTGGGGACTTATTACAGTGGGAAGATCCTATCAGTTTTATGCAAAGGTTTCTGCCATAGTCTGTTGGGATATTTTAATTTCACTTTCACAATGAGATGCTCAGGAATACTGTGAATAAATAATTGTAAAGAATCGACAAAAAGCAACGGGAAATGATTAAAACTTGCACCAAAGAGTGAAAGTTTGGGGTTTTTTTAAAGTGCTCCAAAAGTTATCTTCCCAGCTGCAAATCCCAGGGCATTTCCAGTGCCCTCTCTGAAACCGAGCGCAGGACCAGGCCCCAGTGATGTGGAGCAGAGTGGAGCCGCAGAGCACGCTGCCGGTGCCCGTCGCTGCCGGTGCAGCTCCAGAGCCAGGTCCTGGCCGGCCGTGCGGTGATTTGGGTGCGCCATGGCCCGTCCAGGGCAGCTCTCTGCCTGCCCACCGGCTCCTGTGCTGCAGGTGACAGACCCCCTGGGGACCAGAGCCCAGTGACCTGGGGCTGGGGCTGTCGGCTTCTCCCGTCTCCTCCCCAGCTCTCTGCAATCACCAGCAGTGGTTTGCTTCCTATCCCTCCCCACCAGCTGAAATTATAAATATGTCAGATGAAAAGCTTCGTTCTCTGAGAGCGAAGGTGAAGGGGAGCCTATAAATTTTGCAGCCTGTGTCTGAAAATATGAAGGACAACTTAAAATTCCCTTTTAAAAAAAAATCCCTCCTGCTTTATAAATATTAATTGCAAGTATGCGGTAACGAGAGAGATGAGGAGCCCCTGGCTCTTATCTGTGGTTGGTTGACTAATATTTGCAACAGTTTAAAGACGATATTTGTTATTTGATATGGCACTAAATTAGAAGGTTCACACTTCCCATTAAAGATTGGCTCATTGAGGGTAGGGGAAATTTGATTCTGCAGGTCAGTTACTCTCAGCAGATCTGTTGATTAAATTACACAAGGTTCATTAAGATGCTGCCTGGGTGAGGTCCCTGGGCTGTCCCTGGGGACACAGTGGGAAAAGCCTCTGTGCCTGCAGTCAGGCACCCGCCTTCTCGAGGAACTGAATGGCCTCTGACCTTCCAAGTAGGCACTGGAGCTGTGAAAGAAATGGAACCTTCCTCATGCCAGGGCTGTTTCGCTGGGGACCGGGGGCTCTTTGCGGTGAAGCACGGTGGAGATGGGGAATGAGCTGCAGCACCCGAGGGAAGGGGGGTCCCAGTCCTGTGCTCCCTGCTGAGCATCCCTGGCTTGGCAAAGGGCTCCTGTGGCAGCAGTAGCCAGAGAAACAGAGCAGGTGTCTGTGTGGGCACCCGATCGGCCACGAGCACGTGGAGCTGGGGGAGCCAGGAGCGGAGCGCAGAAATCAATAGTCATTTTTATGATCCGGGCAGAGCTGGATTTCATCCTGCAGTTCATTAATTGGTTATCACTTTTACACAGTTGTATTACAGGCTTTGGGAAATAGGAGACATTTTTTCTTTATAATGCTAATAAGTAAATCAGCTGCTGGTTGCCAGGCTCGTTTAGGTGACAAGCCAGCTGATGGCTTCCTGCGGGGTTACACTGACCACCGTGACAGGCACCCGTCCCAAAACGTGGCCAAGGCTGAGCCAAAGTTGCGTGGACCACTTGTGGGGATTTAACCCCTGGGAACAGACTTACTGGGAATAAATTAATGATAACCAGAGAGACCCTCAGCCCAGCACCCACCCTGGCCTCTGAGAACCTGCTTCCATCCACCCGCAGTTAAAAACCCGAGCCAGAACGACCCTGCACGGCACTGACCATTTGAAGTCCGTGCTGTAATGCTTCTAAAATTACCAAACCTCACTGTACTTGGGAAATAGCCATTATCAGAAGCTACTTTTATTACCATGGAAACGGAAAGATAACAGAGAAGAGTCTGGCCGTGTCTCTGTGCTGGAGGAGGCAGATATATATTATATATGTGTTCTGTTTATGTATGAGGCTGCAGCGACCGCTGGCCCTGGGTGAGGCTGCAGGAGGCCGGGAGGTTGAGGGGTTCAGGTGTATGTGTATGTCTGCGTATGTTGGTGTAGTGTATGTATGTGAACACGTAAATACAGATGTATGTGGGAACCTCAGAAAAAATACCTTTGGTATAAAACCCCCTGAACTGTCTTCTTTGTGGCCAAACACTAAATTCCATTTCTCTGGACTTGTAGATGGTGTGAGACTGAATCATGCAAAAAAAAAACCAGAGTGACAAAGGCAGCGGAGCCAGAGGGAAAGCCAGGCTGCCCTGGGAGGAGAAGGCGATGGTTTCCCAAAGGAATCTGGGAGATCTGTGGCTCTCTGGGGCCGGGGTTGGTGGCTGGCACTGCTGCGGGGTGCAGGTGCCATCGGAGGTGGCCAGCCAGGGTTGGGGACAGAGGGGACTGGGATGGAGGTTTAATGCCCTGCGGCGCTGGGGTCTGTGCGCAGTGGGGCTGCGGACAGGGGGTCACTCATCCACTCCTCTGCCTGGCATCCAGATATCCAACATGACTCATTTCCCCCTGCGTGTTCCCCATAAATCTTGCGCTCTGACGAACGTTTTTCTTCCAGACAGTTGTTCCTTTGTGCTCGATATTAAATCTTCATCTCATCAGCTCTTGACTGGATTCATAGAAACAAAATAGAAGAAGGGAACTCGGGCATGAATTAGCAGTTTAAGAATAGAAAAAGAGTTCACGTAAATCCCTGACCTGCCTGTCCATCAAAATGTAATAATGCAGATGCACCAACAGGACCCACTGTCCACTGTCTGTCCTGACCACCCGTCCCAGGGCTGCTGCTCCTGCAGACACGTCCCCTATGCACTGGAACCCTGGATTTCCACCACCCCAGCACACAAAGTGCACTCAGGACATGAAGGACAAAGAAAATTTTATTTTTATTGTCTCCAGAGACTGGGATTCAGGGAATTAATTTTTGTCATCTGGTCTCTCTCTTTTTCTTCTTTTTATCTAAGCAGCACAATTTATGGCCATGGCCATGGTAGAGCGATTGCCTCTTGCTCAGGCAGAGGCTGAACACGGGTGTTTTCTGTCACGGTCCAGGTCTGGGTCCTGAGGCAGTGCAGGGCTGCGGGGGATCTGCCAGCAGGAGGGATGGTTCAGCCCTGCCAGGACCCTCTCTGCCGCTGATGGAGCAGCACTTTGCAGCCCTCCCCACCAGGACAGCAGGGCGGTCTGATGCGTTACTCACACTGAAGTACGTGTTCCTCCTCCCTGACAGTGGTGGGAAGAGCTTTGACAGAAATAGCTGCTTCCTGGTGCAGCCTTTGCAGGAATCCCAGGCGCTGTAAAATCCTGCAGCTCCCCCAGCACATGCACCAAAACGTGTTGGCTCCGTCTTGGGTTTGAGTTTGGGGGACCTGTCACCAAAGCAAAGGAGCAGTTGGCTCTGCCTCCTGTGCACACTCCTGCCCTTCCCCTGAGTAGGACCGAGATCACAAAATCCAGGGGCTTTTCCAGCTGATCTGGGATTTCATCCCTGGCCGCAGCCCTGCAGAGAGGGTCACTGCCCCGGGCTCAGGCTGAAGAGCTGTTCCCACGGTTTCCAGTCAGTTTGAAAGGACTCTGATTTATTTCCTATGTTGTCAATCAATATTTACACGTGATGTAAAGAAAATAAAAAGATAGCCATGCATAGGCTTATGTCAGTAACATCTGAGCAGTACCAGCCTTAAAATGTCACCCCGTTACCCAGGCCCTCCTGCCCTGCCTGCACCCCGAGGTTCTTCTTGTCTCTCGGATTTGGGCTGGAAAACTCAAAGGCAAGGACATGAGGCAGAGCTTGGAGAGGACGCGGGGCCTGGGGACACAGGAGCTGCTTCTCCTCAGGGGCTCTGGAGGCAGGAGCTGTGCCAGCCCACAGAGCATCCCGCAGAGCCCTTCTCTGCGAAAGAAAGCGGTAATGAAATTTTAATCAGAACTTCCATAAAGTGTACAGAGCTGTAAATAAGGGCCTTGGCACGCTGCTCCGCCTACACCTTCATCCTCTTCTCATCTCAGGCACAATCGTCTGCAGACCCATCTTGAGAGTGTTTCATGGTCTGACTTTCCTCAGGATTTCGAGCCGCCCAATTTGCACTCTTTTGAAGTAAGAGACCTGCTCGGTCTCTAATTTATATTTTTTAATCAGGGCACCAAAGTGTGAGAGAGCTCGAGGGAAACATGTCCCTTTTAAAAACAAAGTTATTGCTTTAATAAACATGGGAGGAAGCAGTAATGGACTGGGGAGCTTCCCCTAGTTAAAAATTTAGTAATCAAGCCCTGCTCTTAATGAAACTGCAGATTAGTCCTTGTTTCCTGGCGAGGCAGCGAGGACTGGTGATGTGAACGCGGGGAGCTGCGGGCGGCACGGCTCAGTCCCCCCGGCACAGAGGTTCCTCGCCCGTCGGTGGCTGTTCGGCTCTCCAGATAAGACAGTTCCCCGTCGGCCACCGAGAGCCCCTGGAGCAGCCCCAGCCCGCTGCTCCTGCCCCAGCTGGCTCTGCCCCTGGTGACTGGTCTGCAGTGATGGGATGGAGCTTGGCCCATGAGACCACTTGGCCATCGTTAGCTAATCAACCAGGTGTTAGGGAGAGTGTAGCCGCAGGCTCTGTGTTTAAGGCAGGAGCTCAGAGCAGTGCAGATCCTTAGAAGTGCTGCTGCTTTTCCCTGCCCTGGGGAGGGTGCTGCTGCTGCTGCTCCCCAGGTTTATCAGCGGTGGTGTTTTGGTAAAAGTTTGCAAGAAGCCAGAACGGTCGGTGAAGTGCCCTGGCCCTGGGCTGCCCTCCCCGACCTGCACCCAGCCACCTTCCAGCCACGGCTCTGGGAGCGGAGTTACCCCCCGGAGCAGCGCACAGCTGAGGACATCTGCCCCTTCCCAGCATCCTGGGAATGCTCCCTGGATCCTTCATGAATTCAGAGTTCCCCCCCATCCGTCTGGCAGTCCCGGTGCACTGCACCCCGAGTGTCCTGCCTGTTTCGGAGCCGCGGGCCGTTCCCCGAGGACACTGTGGCACCGGGGGCCGTGTTGCTCCTGGCGATGCTGGGGGAGGTTGTGGTGCCCAGCCCACGGCAGCACCAACTGTGGGCAGCGGGAGCCAACGGGGCAGCCGTGCCAGTGGGCAGCGGGTGCCAGGCTGTGGTCCAGCCAGGCCCAGAGACAGGCAGGCTCGCAGAGAGGGGTTTAATTGCTGCCATTTGCCTTTCGGGTGTGATTTATTGCTCCCTGTCTTTTCCCAGTTGGAACAGGAACCGGGGCTTTGGGAAGGGTTTTCAGTGGAGTCTGAGTGTAACCTTGGGGGATTTTAAAGTTGCATTTTTATTTTCCTTTCTCTTTTTACTGGAATAAGTTCCAGAGTAAAATATAAAACATGGTGGGAAGCCTTTCATAGCTTGGCTTTCTCGAAGGCTAGCCTGTAACTTGGAGAAACAATAGGGACTTGCAAAATGCAGCAATTTCCATCATGAATTTGGAGGGCGAGGTGCACCAAGGTCCTGGTTTATGGGCTTTAAATTGATTTACAGCGTATTCACAGCCGCTGCCCTACTCCTCCACTGCCCTGCCTCCTTTTTTGTGCTCACAGAAGTATGTGCCAGAGATCCCCGCTGTTATTTCTTGAGTTTTAATTGTAGTGTAATTTGCTCCAGAACATCCAGACCTGCCTTTCCACACCCTGGCCAGGCAGCGCAGCTTCTCCCATCCAGCCAAGCAAAGGGGCTTCTCAGCCACCCTCCCATCCCCACTCTGTCTGGGACCTGGACTTTGGTGGCTTAGTGGCATCAGGGAAAGCAGATGAGTCCCTTCCTCACCTCCCCAGGCGGCTGGTGCCATGCAGCTGTGCCGGCCCTCGCCGCGGGCACAGGGCACGGGCGAGTTCTGCTCTTCACTGCTGGCTCTGATGGCCCATTTCTGAATCAGCCTGTGTCCTGTCTAACTTTGATCTAGGTAATGACTCTGAACTCTCGTTAAACCTCATTTCGCCTTGTTCCTTTCATGGTTCCTTGTCATCTTGTTTATTCTCCTGCACGCTTTGAAGTCACGAAGCCCTGCGTGGGGCGAGTTGTGCCTGGCCGCGTAGCGGGCTGCAGCGCTGTGGATTAGCCTCATTATTTTTTAAGAGCGCGTTTGCAGAACCACAGTAAGTCTGTCCTAGAACAAAGGAGTCCCGAAACACCCTGCGAAGTGCGAGGGCGGCGGTGGCAGCCGGGGGGTAGCAGTGGGAGCCTTGACGCCCAGGCGGCCCCGCCGGTGACAGCGCGTGCTCGGGGGACACCCACAGCCTGCGACGTGCGATGCAGCCCTGGTGACTCAGCTGTGGGAAAGCCAGTGCCCGGCATCTGGGCTTTTAAAAACAGAGCAGTAATACCTTTTAGGAAACAGAACAAGTGATACCAGCATCCTTCATTCTTCTGTCTCTCTCTGTGCCCGGGTTAGCTAATTAAGCCGCTGAGTCACGAGGAACAGGCTGGTTTCAGGCAATGGGAGTGTGACTGCCCCTTTATTCTGCTTTTCAGCTTCTCACTCCTCTGTTCATATTTAAAGGCGTAATTCTCTGTCATATCTTGCTTGGCAGCATGTCAGGAGCCTGTGCCAGGCGAAGTGGGAAGTGAGACTAAAGGATTTTCTTTACACGTTTACTTCTATTTAAAATATTCTCAGTATTCACCAAATTGTTTTGCATTTTCACTTGAAAATGTTCCTCGTGCAGAAACCTCTCACCCCTCTCTGCCCGGCTGGCCTGAATTTCTCCGACACTGGCCATGGAGTCTGACTGTTCTCTGAGCAGCTCCAGCTCTCTGTTCAAGTAGCAGGTGAAGACCTGAGGGCAGCATCCCGTGGAGTGTGCACAGCAATGAGACAAATGAAAGGGGAAGGGGGTTCTCTAAGATGCATAAACCACATTTATTCGTTCCCTTAGCTCGCTACAGGTGAATCCAGGCTCTTCTGCTCAGAGTTCAGCTGCTTGGGATTCTTTCTAAAAGCACTACGAGCTCTTCCATGCAATGTGGGAAAGCAGATACATTCTTATTGCTCCCACTGCGCTTTCTCACGTCCCAAAAGGCTGACAATCTGCTTTCAGAAATGAGAGGCCAAACGCTGGTAAACCCAAACACAGCGGTCGTTCCGTAAGGCGGGTGGCCCTGGCTGCAGGTGGGCACGTGCTGAGCTGCGCCCGGTGCTGTCGATGGGGTCAGACCTGCCGAGCACCTGCGTGTCCGTTTGGCATCGCTGTGGTGAAAAAGTCCCTCCGATAGCTGCTGCTGCTGCTGTGTGGTTCTGCTTTGATGCCTCTGTGCTGTGTGCATCTCTGTATATGAGCCCTGCCTTAAGCAGTCCAATGAAAGCAGGCCTTTAGGGAGAATTAGCAGAGTATTAACACTGCATCTGAAAAATTAAAGGAATAGTCAAGCAAATTTCTTTTTATTGACTTTTAGTGAGCCATTTAATGCAAACATCTCGTTAACTGCAAGATAACTATACTATATAATGGATTTTGCAATAAGAACAATTAGCTTTGCAATTAGCTTAAGAGTGAGCACTCTGCTACTGCCTGCAATTGGCAACGGGCCGATTAAAAACACATCCTGCGGAGAACAAATAACAGTGGTTTAGGGGGTAGATGGAAACCGTTCGGCTTTAAGCAGCAATAATATTTCTTCTATTGATCTGATGGCCCAGATGATCTAGGGGTGGGGAGGGAAGGTTGGCTGCTCAGGGCGACCTGATTTTGGCTCTGTCATTGGCCTGGCATCGATCAGCTTCATTTGCAGGGTAACCCGGGGGGGTCCTGCAGTCGTTAGCCCAGCTAACGGTGCCTGGGCTGGCAAACAGCTGCATCCCTGGCAGGGCGATGGAGCACCCAGTGCCCAGCTCGCCCCACGGGTGCTCCCGGCGGGTCCGGCCAGCGCAGGCTCCAGCGGCTGCATTGACAGGGGGGCCACACATCTGAGGGCATGGGTGGACATCCCTGCTGTGGGGATTTTCTGTGTGGGGACGGAGAGTGTCCTGTGGCTGCCCTTGAGCCCGTCTCTGGGAGAGTTTTCCCCAGGGCCATGGGAAGCATGGGATGAAATGTTGATCCATCACCCGTGCGAGGACCGCCCGCCTCTGCCTGGAGCTCCTCTCGCTTACAAAACTGAAGACAGCAAGGGTTGACATCTCAGGCTATTGAATAAATAATAACCATCAAAAATGTCAGCGTTTAGGTTTTATTTAAATCTCCCAGCCAACAACACTAACTTACACTTTATGATGCACCATTACAGCCCCTGAGAGCGTTCTGCCTGCCAGACAATATGTTCCACGAAAACTGATATAATCTGCTTGTTATCTGCAGAGCCGTCTTGTAGTGGTGCTTTATTGATTTTCTGCACAATCACAGTAAAAAGTCTTTTTTTCCCCCCTCTGGTATCTTTTTATGATTCTGGAGGACGTGTTTCCGCTCATCTGTCATTTTTCACCCACTCATGTCTTGGCTGGTTTATAATGGCAAAAAACCCCAACAACCCATTATTGATTTGCTGAACCACATTAACAAACACAAAGCTGACAAGGAGTAGAGATGCTGGTAACCACCATGAGCTACGCGGACAGACAGACAGACAGACGGCCTCGCAGCAGGGTCCCCAGGGCAGGAGATGGGCACTCACAGCAGCTCTGCTGGGCAGTCCTGGGGCCATGGCACCGTCTCAGCCCCTCACTGCCAGGAGGTGGAAGCCCAAACATTTTCCCAATACCAGGAACCACAAAAAGCGACGTTTCCCAACAATTCTTGGAAAGATACCGTCTGTCAAGGTTCTGAGATCTCTCAGGGAGAAAATGTGGCGTGAGGGGAGCTGGTGAGTGACGTGGAGGGGCTGCAGCAGTGGCTTCGACTCGGAGGCAGGTGTTGTGACCCATCCTTCCCACGGGTGACTGGCCTCCCTGCTCGGGTGCTGGAGCCCAGAGCCCCTTCCTGATGGCACGCTCCATCTCCAGTGATAATCTAAAGTCAGTTTGCTATAACAGTTGAGAATATTCCCTTTTGATGAATGCCTGTTTGCCTTTAATCTGTTACAAGATGATGAGATTTAGGGGGAGTGTTCAGCCGTTGGGAAAGTGTGCTCTTACAGCACTTAAATTTGTGAACTTTGGTATCATTTATGTAGTCACTTTGCAGGGACTCTCTTCTAACTCCCGGCATTGTCAGGGCTGGATTTTCTGTGTCTCTCATGTTTTCTAATGCTGCAGGCTGAGTATTTTATATTTGGGAAGCCTACCTGTGCTTTGGTGAGACTTAGATGCTTTGAAATGTCACTTGCCATATGTTGCCATTATTAGCATGAACTGCATTCAGCTGAAGAGCTTTTTCTCCCAGATCTGGAGCGTCAGACCTTTGCACTTCACGGGATGCCAAAAGAGCCCCTTGGTTAAACACCAGCAATAGTCCCAGCCCTGCCCAGCGAGGCACCTGCTTCTCTTTGAGTGTCTGAGTTGATCCCCTTTGAGATCAGGTCTCAGTCTCAGCAGGGCCAGTAGCACATCTCCAGCAGCATTCCCCATGTCAGGGCCCCACTGTGGCCATTTGTCCCCTACGGCACTGGGGGTCCTGGGCTGGGAGGTTGGATGGCATCAGCAAAGTCTCAATTTAAGGCCCTGCTGGTACTCGGCAAACTCACCCGGTCCCTGGTGTTCTGCTTTGTAGCAGAGAGGCTTCCTCAGGGAGAGTTCTGTTTCATAACCCAGAAAGAGGGTATTTTGCTTTGTAATATTGTATGTTTGTAGATCTCTTTTTTTTTTGTCTTCCCTGCCCTGTCCCCGGGCATCTGCGCTGGGCTGGCCCAGCGATTGGCATCTGCTGAGGAAGCTTGGCCACGCCAGGCTGGAAAGGGGCTGGGCTGGGACCTGCTGAGTTTTAAGTCCCTTTCATCCACCCCTGCCCACTGTGAACCATCAGAATTAACCAGTGTCATGGGGAGGAGCCTCAGCTGAAGTACAGAGGAGCGAGGAGAAGGAAACTCTCCGGGAGAAGGGAGGGGAGAGCTGCCGGCACCCTGCCTGTGCTGAGCTGAGTGGGGTTCCCTCCTCCCTCACACAGAGTCTCCACATCTTGGAGAAGAGCAGAAATTCAGACAGGCTGCTCCTTCACAGGAGAGTTCAGTAAAACTCCAGTAATGGCCCTGAGCTTGGTCATCCCCTGGCACAGGGTGTCCAGGGCACCAAGGCAGCGCCAGTGGGCAGCCAGGGAATGGTGCAGTGCAGGGGAAGCTGGAAGGCAATGCCGGATCCCAAAGCTGGGATGGTTTTTCTGCTCTTCCCCTACAACTTTGCTTCTACTTTCCTTTAAAGAAGGCAGGGAAACGGAGGGGGGAAAAAAAAAAATCTCTTTGCATTTTTGAGAGTTAGAAAATAATCATGTGGTGTTTCCCTTCCTCACCACTGATCACAGGAGCAAGCTATCACAAAGAATTAGTTTGCAATAAACCTTTCATAAACCTTTGAAACCACAGATGAGAGATCACGGCACTGGAGATTATGACTTTTAAGTTCAATTCATTACCTCAAATTAGCATCAAACCGTTCAGGCTGGTAAACAGAGCTCTGGCACAGAGCAGCCCCTGAGCCCAGCGGCGCAGGTCGTGTTAGTCAAAGCAGGTTGGGAGGAGAGCGAGCCTGGAGAGGAGCGGCTTGTCCCGGGTCCCGCTCTAAATAGCCTCTTCTCCTCGCCTAGAACCTATCTTTGTCTTATTAGGCAGAGTAGACTCTGGCATTGATTTGTCACCCCCTTTGGAAGGGTGTTCTGCTGGGCTCTTCCAGTCACAGCGAGCTCAACAGGAGCTGCGTCGCTCCGGCACGGCCGCGTGTCGTGAGCTGGGTGGTGAGGATGGAAGGAAACCTGCTGGTACAGCTTCAGTGGTATGTGTTCTTGTCTCCCTGAAAGGAGCAGAAAAGGGGCGGGCAGGCTCTGGGTAGTGTTATTATTATTTACATCTATCAAGAAGAAAAGTCTGTTGCAACCCGAAGGCATCAGAGGAAGGAGCTGCTGGCAGGGATGGTGGCTCCCGCTCCCTTGCTTCTGGTGGAAAATGTATGAATAAATTATTATGACTCCGGGAGCAGTGGAAACTTCAGAAATAATTTCTGAAACTGATGAGTGTGAAATTTCAATAATAACATTGCAGGGTGCTGGAAGGAATCGGGGCAGTGGGGAACCCAGCGCTGGGCCACCGGGTTTCCCACAGGGGGGTTGTAAGGGGTTGGGCTTCTGAGAGCTGGGGGGGAGAGGGAGATCTGAGCCCTGAGGCTGTCCAGATGAGACAGGGAAATGGGGGTTCCTGGGTACCCAGAGGGGGTGTCTGTTTGGTTTGGGAAGATTCAGAGCAGAAATTACATAAGGACCCCAAGGCCAGTTTTTCCCTTATTGCCTGTTCAGTTGGCTGCACATTATTGAATCCTGGAGAAAGTCTCCTTGTGATGCTCCCCAGTGGAAGAACATCCCCAGGGCAGCACCTTCACCCGCTGCTGCAGAACAGCTTAGGAGAGCTCCCAGCACTGGGGAGCCTGGCTCTCGCTACATTTACCCCTTTATGCATGAGTCAGATCTCAACTATCAGGTCAGTTTCCCAAAGCCCTTTCTTAAACTGCAGCAGCCCTGAAGGTGCCTCCTCCCAGCCCATGTCTGCTGGGAGTGAGGATTTGCAGGGGCGTCACTCAGCCCCTGGCAGCCAGGGCGGCACGTGGTGATCCTTTGTGCCCCGTCCGACGCTGCAGGTTGCAAAACACCCATCCTGGTGCCTGCCAGTGGGACACCCGGTGCCACAGAGCCTGCCAGGACCACCACATCCTCCCAGGAGCAGCGTGGTCCCTCCAGCCCTTCTCCAGGGTGAGAGGAGCACACTGGGGACACGGCTGACTCCAGCAGCCTGGGGACATGCTGCAGAGCATGCTCTGCCCCCCTCCCTCTGCTGAGAGCCCATCTGCAGAGGCAGCTCATCGCTCAACACACAATCCAGATTTATTTATATGTGCACAACAGGGGGAAATGGCTTTGCTGCCAGGATCAATCCTTCAATCTAATGCCTCTCACTCCATTGTAACTGTATTTCTTGACCTTCTCAGGGATTTTCAGGGTTTTCACTTGAAGGAACAAGAGCTGTGGAGAGAAAGACATAAGAATAAAGGAAAGAGCTCTTGGGTTTCCATTCAATGCAGAATGACCCACACAGGAAAGGAAAACTCATGAGTTATGATGGTAGGCTGTTTAGATCTGTGCTGCACCCACTGATGCTCTGTCTTATGGCTTTGTGTTCTTTTAATGCAGAGGTCACCTACCTGAGCATCTTGTGCTGCTCATGAAGTCCCTCCACCGATACACTGCTGCTGCTTCAGCCTCTGCGCAACAGGGGCAGGGCTGACATCGCTCCCAGGTACAGTCCGAGCTCCTTTGCTCTGCTTTCAAGGGGATTTGCCAGTGGTGGAGGGAGACCGACAGGGTGCTGGAGGGCTGGGGGAGGGGCCCTGGCTCCTCTGGACCATGGTCACCAGAAGGCCCTTCCGAAGGAGGAAGCTGCTGCCAGCAGGGAGGCTGCCACGGCTCTGCGCTCGCTCGCCCGAACAGAAGGTTTGGGGATTGCACGGCCCTTCCTCCATGCGTTCAACCAAGCGATGCTCCACTGAGCCAGAAACTCAACCACAAATCCATTAGATCTCAGCAACAACACCAGCAGACTCGTTGCTCTCAGCCCACCAGCAATGCTGTCTCCCCAGACAGACCCGCAGCTTCCTCTCGCAATCTTGTTTTCATCCATTTTTCATCACCCTGGCAGTGCTGGGATGTGGCCGCGTCGCAGCCGTCCCAGGGGTGTGGCTGGTGCAGGTTTATCCGTCTTGATTTTTGACATGGGGAGGGTGCTCGTGGCCTCCTGCCCTGGGCACAACCAGCCTCTAAATGGGGAGAATTTCCAGATCCATGTCCTGGGCAGGGGTACGTACCGAGGGCTGGTCCTCAAGTGCCATCTGCCCCCCAGAGCTTGCACCCACTGCAGTGGGGCTGAGCCTGGGTGCGTCCGGCGGTGCCAACCCTGCACCGAGCAACTGGGAAGGTAATGGGGGGTCGGGAGCCAAATCCTCCACTCCCCCCTACGAGACCGCGCATCCGCACAGCGGTACAGTAACAGTCCATTAATTATGCCATTTAATTAGATAACAAATATTCGTATTTCAGTAATGACTCTGCTGCTCATTCTGCATTTAGCTCCTCGTGCTGCAGTGACGCAGCCTTTTCCCGTTCGCTTGCTCCTAATGAACAGCCACTTAGAATCTTCAAAAGTGGAGGATATATTTCTGAGTTAATTAGCTTGAAATTAGCTTAATCACAGCTCATTTAAACTTATCTAAACAACAGCATGAGGAACTCTAGGAAAACTTAGGATTAGTCTTACTCAGCTTTTTACCCAGCTGGCCGGGGATGCCAAGCGCCGTGCCAGGGTCCAGCCCCAGTCCGGCTCCAGTGCCGCTGCCTGGCCCAGGACTCGGTCTCCCCTTCTGCACACCCGGCCCGTGCCGGGGGCAGCTCAGCATCGTGACATGTCCCCGCCCCTCGGTCGGGACTGGGATGGCAGCACCTTCAGCAGCCACTCTCATCGGGCTGGCAGTGTGGGAAGGGGGGTCCCTGCGCGGGCACAGCCCGGCACCTCCGGGCGCGGGAGCCAGGCGATGGGCACTGGGGAGCTCAGCCCTGACTGCTGCCTGTCTGGGCACCTCACCCGCACGTGCCGGGCGTTGGAAAAGCCAGCATAGCCAGTAAGACACGATGTCAATTAGATTGTCACTGCCACCACAATTAGGCGTGCCGTTCCTCACCCTGCACTCTCCAAATGCAGGCGTAAGGAGCAATAAACACCAAAAACGATTCGTTGGCTCTTCTAGAGATAAAAGCAAAGCTGGATTGCCAGCTTTTGGAACATAAACCAGGCTTATGCATAAGGACACTCCAACCAGCTCCGCCCGTGTTCAGCAGAGCATCCTTTAGCTGTGATGGGATGCGCGTGAGCAGCGGCTGCCCTCGGCTGTCATCTCAGCTTCCTGGCTTCGGTCCTCAAGTCCTCCCAGTTCCTCCGGGGAGAGGCTTCAATCCCTTTTATACCTTGCACACAGTCCACAGATATGAGCAGCATATTACACCTCTCTGTGTCAGGTGGATTTGAATATTAATTGTATGTGACCTGTTGACTTCAACTCATGCAGGATCCACCCAGCAATTAGTTTACTTAACTGCTCTGTCTCCTGCAGCAGCTGTCAGGAGCAATGAATTAACCCTGAATTTGATCCTGAAAAGAGAAATTTCACACTGGAACAAGTTTATTATTTCATGTGCTTTTCAGAGTTCCTGAACTTGCTGTTCAGATCTAATCAATTGAACATCTGGGTCTCCTGGAGGCTGAGGCAGGATCATGCAATATTTACATCAATATTCTGAGATCAAAGACGGCGACGAGTCTTAGAAAAAACCTCCACACAGAGGAATAAAACAGAGCAGAGGAAATCAGGGTCGAAAGAGCACGGGGACAGGGCGGGGAGGGATTCACTTAATCCTGGGATCCTCTTGGCCTGGTGCAGAGAGCGACGGCACCTTGGGACTTTGTTCATTCCTGTGCTTGCTCCCCAAACCGCCCTGTTTCCTGCTCTTGGCTTCAACTTCAAAGAGGAAGGAAGACCCTTTAATGCCCGATTTCAGCTTGCAGATCAAATTCCCCTTGTGAGCACCTGAGAGCTGGTAGCAGGAGGTGCTGATGGCAGTGCCAGCCCGGCTGCCGTTGTAAATACGGGGGACAGCGGAGAAAGGTGAAAGCAGAAACCCTCAGAGATCTCATTAGTGGGAATCACCCTCCAACCAACGCCTGGTGGTTGTTGAACTCAGGTCTGCTCAAGCATTCACCCCAAAGCACAGAGAGATGTGTGCCCTGCACTCGGTGGGGAGCTCCGTGGACGGGCAGGGCCGGGGAGAGGCAGTTACCTCCGGGCTGCGGTTGTCACCCGAGCGCACGCCGAGCTGTGCCGGCAGCCTGCTGCCCGTCTGCTCGCTGCAGATGGAAAGCTGCCTGTCTGCAGCCACCGCAGAGC
>JANHFX010001465.1:0-34489 GCA_027560015.1 Chloroceryle amazona | reverse complement strand
TAACAGAAGGTAAAACAAACAAACAGATGTAATCTATCATTAGCACAAACAGGGGGGAGGTCGTATAATATATATATATACATATATTTTGTTCTCTGTTTGAAAAGATTCATCTAAGAACTCAAGAATCAGCTTCCTTACAAACTTTTGTGCAGGAGTCCTCCATTTACAAGAACAGCATAAAAATTCAACACATATCACAGTCTATGCTTGATTGTTGTGCGTGTCCTAATTGCAAACATACATTTACATTTTATTCAGGCGACCTGTTCCACTCATTCCAACAGAGTGCTTGCCCAAGTAAAGACGAGCACTTGTACCAAGGTACGCAACATCGGGGACCGTGCTAGGTGGCTACACAGTGCATATCTAACTAAACAGCTTTCTAGTTTGATGGTTGCTGAAAGGAAAGGGCTGCAAGCTAATGTTCCGAATGGTCTGTCTAACCAGATGAGGCAAGAAGTGTATTCTAACTAAACTGACAACTACTCTCCTTGTAGTGTTTGCTGTCATGGGGAGATAATGTACTTAAAGACTGGCAAAACTAACTGAAAGACACCCGATGACAAGGAAAATAGTATTACTTCACACTTCTCATATCTATAGTACTGTTTGATTGCAAAATACGTCAAACTGCACATATATCCTCAGCAAACACTCAACAGAACAAGCTGTAGCAACTTGACCTGCCTGCTGTAGGATTGCAGGGCATTAATCAGATTTTGCTGAGCAGAGGTGTAGCCCAGTTTGGGATCAAAAGTCACCTGCTAAATATCATATATAAAGGAGTGTGGATATTCAGTACACTGAAAGGGTTTTTTTTCTTTCTGTAACACAGGCATTATTTAAATAAGAAAAGCTATAAGTAGGTCATAACTGAGATGGAATTATGCTTCTTTTCCTTTAAAAATACAGACACGTGTAAAAATAAAACCATTTTAATGAAACCAAGGTAACTATAGTTTTAAACAGTTACTGAACTATTTTTCACCCAGGATAACTTTCAACTCCACCCATACATGTTTAAATATGTTCCAAATTTTCAGGAAAAGAAATTGAAATAAATTAATGAAACACTTTAAATCACCCTTGAGCCTTTTAATTGTCTTAAGTATCTCTGGGTTACAAACATAGCCATGGGTTCTAAGATAGCTTCCCCACTAGTGCTGACTCCTCCATAAAGAGGAGATGGGCAAAACCAGACAAACGGTTGATTTGATGCTACAAAATGGTGATGTGATGCTTAGAAGACTGCAGGAAGAGAAATCTGTATCTCATGACAAACTAGGTAAAACAGATTTTTTTATTTTTTTTTTTTTTTAAGGACTGATAACTCTGTCACTATTTTATCAGGAATACATTTTAACAGCATATAATTCCTCATAATGATTCATATTATTAAAATAAATGCATTTTTAATTATTTTATTTTTATTCAGCAAGGGGCATACCAACTCTTCTAACCAATTTTTAATTTCACTTTTGCTTCAGCAGGTACTGTACATTTCCACTGACAGGAAATTTCATCCCAGTCCAAGGATAATCCTGGCATTATCACCCTAAATGAGATTTGTTCAGGCAAGATACATTAATCCTGTTAGAACGAGCTCAAGAGTTTTATAGACACGTGGATCTGCAGAGGTTACAAGTTGTGATGGTTTCTGAGTCACCTCAACTTCAGAGAGAAGAATCTTGCAGAAAAGAATGTCCCAGTTTGGGGTGAGGAGAGTAAGATAAACTAATAACTCTACATGTACCAATTTTCTTGCTTTTCAAAGTTAACAGAGATCTCTACTTCTTATTTTACGTATATGGAAGTACCATATACCAACAACTATGGCAGAATGTCCTGGTTTACTAAGGGCCTTTTTTGTATAAAGTTTTGTAACACTATAAACATTTATTACATTTCAAAAGGTAGAAAAATTGAAATCAATTTTAACTTGGTAAAAAGAACCTATCTATAGCTGTGGTATCAATGGTCCCTATAAGAAACATATAGCTGCTTTATTCCCTGGAAGGAAAGATGCACTTACATTATCTTTAATATTGCAAATTATCTTCGCATAGCATTTGTTGTTGTCTCTGGATGCCACAGTCCATTCCAATGGCCAGAAATGACTATGGTACACCTAGAAATACAACACAAGTTAAAAGAAAAAGAAGTAAAAGAGTTGTGCAATTTTACAGCATAGAGTATGATCTTCCAAAACCTTCCAGATTATCTTACATTTGTCTCAACTACTTCCAAAGGTGGAGCTTTACCACTGACCGCAGCTGCATTTGGAAATCACACACGTAAAAACTTCCAACGATTGTGACACAGCACAAGAATGAACTGTTAACTGATAACTCTTCATTAGCAATCAGCCATGCATGTAGAATTTGAAATACTTGAGATGAGAGTGAGACACTTTTCCCTTGATGAACACCAAAGAAGCAAGTCTCTGTGAAACAAGCACTGGTGTCATCCAGTAATTGAAACAGAAGAGAAACCGTAAGTGTATTATGGTTCCAGGATGCAGTTCACCAAGATGCAGTTCACCATGCCCTCATTAAACTAGACAAATACAATACAGTCATCCATGACGGAGACTTGTCTCTGGAGCTACCCAGAATGAAGACAATTTTTTTTTCTCAGCAGAATAAGGGAAGAAATAGCCTCAGAGACTGGGTTTAGGACATGATTTTGCATGCTTTCTTAGATTAAGCATCACCACAAAATGGAATGTACATTTAAAAAAAGCAATAACCAACCAACCAAACACCAAATCACTAGTAAAGAAAAAACAACCAAACAAAAAACAATTGAGAAAACAACCCACAAACAAACAGAAAAACCCCAACCAACCACAACAAGAAAAAGAGGACATATTCCTAACTGCAGTGAAGTTCCTCACCCACTTGTATAGCACGTATCTCAGAAAAAGACAGGGTGTTTTGAGGCACAGAACTGTCACCAGCTCCCATTACTAACCTCAGGTTGATTACTATTTGAAAGATGCTTAATTGAGCACAACTCTAGTAAAAATACGTCCCTTCACAAACTAGGAGAAACAGCTCAATGTTTTTGCACATTAATGGAGTTAAAAAGCATTTATAAGCACCGCTACATAAAACTGAAACGTAACAGGTCTGAGTGACAGATGCAACTCAATAATCCTACTGAAGCTTGCAAAAGCCAAAATGGTGACATGATAGAAAGATCAGAATAAACTAAATTAGGATTTATCCACAATACAAATGCCTCTGCATATCTGCAAAAATGGCTTTGAAATTGGAAAGCACATTTTCCACAAAGAAGGGTCCCGTGGGGCACATGTAACAGCAAGGATTCAACTCAGTAACAAAAATTGGATTGTGTATATACAAACTTCATGAGAAGAGAATTCAACCCCCAGCCTTGCAGTCAGGTTAACAGTACTTGACACACTGCCATTTTAAGTCATATTTAATTCTTTTCTCAATAGCCCAAGTTAAAAAAAAAAAATAAATTACAAAGCTCAGTGGGAGACAAGTTCTTAACTTTATGAGCTGCCATTTACCTGCCTATTTCCCCAAATAATGCTCCTCAGGTGATCTTCACAGGACATAAAAGTTGTTTATTGTCAGCCTCCCTCCCTTCACACTTTCTGTAATGTGGACTGTACAGTGTTTTGTAAGAACAGCCTTAGGCACTAAGTGCTTACATATGTCTAATTTCACTCGTGACCAGCAATCCCAGTGAATGAAAAGGGATCACTCACGTGAGTAAAATTAAGTACATGCCTCCTAACATAGTCAAAATAAACAGGTAAAATGAAAAATGAGATAACAACACTTGGCTTTATAAAGTAAAAATCACCATGGCAAGGAATTTATCACACTGTAACTACAAAAAAGTTCCACTTTGACATTAAAATCAATGTTTTGCTCCCAACACATAGCCAGCTTCAATTTAACCTGAAGTATCTGCAGACACAAATAAACTTCCTTTTTTAATTTTTTTTTTAAACAAAGACTCCACCTTCAAGCCCTGTTTGTCAAAAGTAGAACATATTTGCAACTGGAGCTATTGGAATCAGGGACTATTTTTATAACATGTCTAGGAACTGCCAAGAAAGACTAAAATGTACTTAGTCACCTCCAGCCCTTACACCAGAACACAGAATGCTGTTTTAAACAACTCTTAATATTATTTTAAAGTACAAACTGGGAACTTAAAATCCAGATGAAGCTAAGGTATTTACCTCTATGTTTTCCTCCCCAAACTTCTCCATTGCAGTCTCTTCAGAATACCCACAGGCTCCATATTCCAAAGGAGTGAATACAGTAGTTGGAACATTCACATAGTCACACTGTGTGGCATTCAAAACAAAACAAAAACCCCACACAACATAAGTCATAAAATCAGCACACTCAGCAGTAAAACTCAGCAGTCTAAAAGGCAGGAAGAAAAGTTGGACTACTCATAATTCCAAAAGTGGCTTGTTTTTTTTTTTTTTAATAGTTTTAAATTAAGTTACAGTTTTGGTTTTGTCCCTCTCAGAGGTGTTAACTAGAGCAAGAACACAAAGATAGTTTGAAGTCACACTGACATTAGTATGCATAGTTTAAAAGAAAGGGGAAATTTAGTGCCCCAATTAAAAAAAAAATAATGTACCAGATGACAGGTCAAACTGGAGATAAAAAGTAGACCGTTCAACTGCTGCTACAAATAATGCTATTTTTAATCTGGGGATGCTGCAAAAACACCACCACCATCCAAACCTTCTTTACCAATTGTGACCTAAGCGATGCCAAAAATGCAAGACATGAACTACACCCACCTGGGGGAAACAGAACTAGAGCTGATACCATGTGCCCAATCATATACCATGAGAGGCAAACACTGACCCCTGACTTCACTGGAGCTATCGAGTGTTCTAAAGGTTCCTCTCCAGGCAACCTCTGGGCCTGTGCCTCTCACTGTAAAGAAATTTTTTCTTATGTTTAAATGGAATTTTCCTGTGTGTCAGTTTGAATCTATTGCCACTTGTCCTTGCACTTTATACCACTGGAAAGAGTCTGGCTCCATCTTTTTTACTCTCTACCATCAGGTATAAATACACCTTGCTATAAGAGGTCCCCAAGACCTTTTGCAGGGTATAAAACCTCCCAGGTGTCACAGCCTCTCCCCACATGTCAAATACTCTGGTCCCTTAATTGTCATGGCCCTTTGTGAGACCTGTCCTGTCCTTCTTGTACTGGGGAGCCCAATACCGGACACCAAATCCAAATCTGTCTCGCCAGAACTAAGTGGAGGGAAAAGGTCACTTCCCTCCACCTGCTGGCAATGCCCTGCGAGGATGCATCCACAGGATGCAGCCCAGGATGTCACTGGCCTTCTTCGCCATGAGGCTACATTGCCAGCTCATGATTGAGTTGTTCTATGGACCCAAAGGTGTTCTCTATACAGCTGCTTTCCAGCTGGTGGGCCTCCAGATTGTACTGGTGCATAGAGTTACACCTCCGCAGGCACAGGACTTGGCACTTCTCCTTGCTGAACTCCATCAGGTATCTGTCAACCCATGTCTCCAGCCTGACAAGGTCCCTCTGACTGACAGCACAAACATTGGTTGCATCAGTCACTTCCACCTGGTTTTGTATCACCTGCAAACTTGCTGACAGTGCCCTCTGTCTCCTCATACAGATCCTTCATGAGGATGTTAAGCAGTACTGGCCTGAGTATCCAGCCCTGTGACACACCACTAGCAACTGGCCTACAGCTGGTCTTTGTAACTGGTCACAGCCATTTAAGTCTGGCAGGTCAGCCAGTTTTCAATCCACCCACTGCCCACTTATCTACCCTGTACTTCATCCATTGGTCTGTAAGAATGTCATGGGAGACAATGTCAAAAGCCTTTACTAGAGTCAAAATAAACAACATCCACTGCTTTCCCCACAGCCACCAAATCAGCCATTCTGCCATAGCAGACTAGCAGGCTGCTCAGCCCTAGTTCATTTCTAGTAATTTCTACAGATTTCAACTCTAATTAAATTTCCTTTGTGACTGGGGATCAATGAACATGCTGCTTACTATTCTTTCCCCACCCACCCATAATACCTCATTAAGTTTCATACAATCATCCTTTCCAGATTTGCTACAACACCAATGTAAGCCACTTTCCCATCTAAGTGGTTACTCATTTCTTGGATTCACTGAAAGAGATGATGCTTTCATTGGCAGCATAAGGATTTGCATACATTGAGAGACAGTTATCTGGCACATAGTGTAAATTAAGACATATCTATAGTACTGCAGCAAGAAAAAAAAAATCTGGCTTCAGCTATGGCTTTCTTAAACTTTGCCAGGCTGATGTAATGACACTAGGCACACTGATTGAAGATTCTGTTACCGCAGTACCTGCCAACCTAAAATAAACAACTCAGTCAAGCTCTACATCTGGCTGACAGCTGAACTTGTTATGAATACAGCAGGCTCGAAAAGAGAAAAACCTTTGTGCTCATGGCCGATGGTTACAAAGGTGAGAACAAGCACCCACATCAGCAGTGCTTGCTAAACAGGTCCTCAAAGGCACTCTCCTCCTGGTTTAAAGATGAAGTGTAAACGAGCACCCATGCTACTCCTTTTTGGACCAGCATAGCTTGACTGAAACCTACAATTGCACTACTATGAAATGTAAACACTGGATTGATGAATTCAACTTCTCACATATAAATGTGTGATAATTTATTGGTATATTTGATCTTCCTTTGTGTCCATACTCAGTTATAAGCAGAACTATGAACTATATTGAAATCATATGGATGAGGTGTGGAAAAATAAATAAATAGTGGAAATAACATTGAAAATGAAAAGCATCACAAACCCCTGTTGCACTCTATTTAGGGACCATAGGCAGCTTTAGTAAACTGTCTGTGAATGAGAGTTAAAGCATTTAATGTGACAGGAATGGTTGCTGATATTTAGAGAAGGCAGTAGTGTTCAAAGAAGTTAAATGATCTCGGTTAATTTTATTACCATTATACTCAGAGAGATAAAACCTTTTAATAGGAAAAAAAGAGAATGCTGGTTAATCCAAAAGGTACTAATTTTATCCTACACATTAGCAGAACATAACTGCAGCAATATCTTTGCAAGGGGAAAATTAAAGTGATCATCAAAGCTAATCCTTAAAAGCCTACCAAGTTTTCCATAAACAAGCAGACTTGCATTTGCACTTAGAAGTAGAACAATGACAGTGTGGCAAATGGTTCCTTACCTTACTGGTTGCCCCAGCATAAAGCCTTTGAACTAATAATCTTCCTGCCTGGATGGCCACTGGTGTGAGCTCCAGCTTGTCCTGCAGTATATCTCCAATAGCATAGATGTATGGCACATTTGTTTGCTCATCATCGTTGACAGGAACTTTTCCTGTTCTGTAATTTGTAGTAACAAGAAAAAAAGATCTAAGTCTTCTGCTGCAAAGACTGGAGGTGTGTGTAAATAAATCTTGCAGGAGTTAGGCCCTTTAGCTTTAAGGGAAAGACATGTGTTTGAAGTGTGACAGAAAGAAGTCATATTCACAATCTCACAATTTTGGGCAAGAATGTAAAATAGTGCAAATTTCACCAAAACTACGGGAATTTACACACTGGATAAGGAGGCAGCCCATGAAGTTGCAATTCATCAGTTGCAAATCTTTGGTCAGGCATAAATGCTTTCCTCGAATACCCTTTACTACCAGTTGAGCTGTGCACTGGCAACCCTGGGGATGACTGGAAGAGACATTCTCCCACTCACGGACAAAAGGATTTCTCTACTACTGAAATTCCAGTCCAGTGGTTTCTATAAACTTACCCTTCATGCTCCTACACAGAGAAAGGTCAAGCTGTTAGACACCCTACTTAAGGGACAGCCAGCATGCTTTTTAGCTGTAAGTGTACTGAGCTAATGGAAGGTTTTAATTATTAATATTTCCTACTTCATTAATAAATGAGATGGTGCAGTAATCACTGCAGAGAACACAGATAATGGGGAAACCTAGTCAGATAAGCACAGAAACAGTCACATAGTTACTTGAGGGACCAGCAGTGACTCTCATATTAAAATCCAACTTTCTCAATTTTGCTCTTGTTAAGAAAAACACACTTCATGCTAATTATTATATAGTTCATTCTTTTACACTAGAAATAGGTACCCCGATGTCAGAAAGATGTGTATCTGTTCTAGAAGACAACATGGGCCTGTCAATTTTGAGTGGACCAAAATTCCCATTTAATTAGAACATCCCAACAGTTCCCTTCAGGAACATCAGTCACTGTATTCACATATAAGCTGCCCCCTCTACACTGTTTTTCCATAGACTACCATGTTCATGGTCCTGTGTCTTTCCTTCAAAGCGAAGATTGTCCAGGGCCCACATACCTAGAAGGTGTTTTATTTTCCAATATTGAAAATGTTACTGACAGCTCCACTCCCTGGTGCAGCGACCTCACTACATAAAACTTGAAATGCTCTTCTGCAGGACACAGCTTGTTCCCAAGGGCTGCGTAAGGCAAGAAATAAACTCCTCCAAAACCTAAAGCACATCACCAACTCCAACTGTGAATTTAAGGAATGCTACTTTGACCTATTTCAGAATAAACACAGAATGGCATTTACATTAAAATACAAATGAACCCCACTACACTAAAAGCCTGAATGAACAAACAGATCTCTACCCCAAGAGGCAGTAGAGGTAAAACCACAGAGACGGGAATAACAGACTACAAGGAACAATTGACAGATCCTAGAAAGCCCCTTCACTGGAAGAAGCTGAGACTGACCTGTGAACTTACACAAAATGCAACACTTTTGAGTCCCAGCATTTAGAAGCAGACATTTTGGTATCAAAGAAAGAAAGGTGGCAGTACTCAGGGAGAAAAGGCAGCTACCTGATCGATACAAAGTCTAATCGATACAATGTCCAAGAGTATGCAAACAGGAAACAAATTTTTCCTCAAAGCATTTCAGTGTCTGTGCACCGCTACCATTGCGACAGCACGTGACGTAAGCTCAGCAGTGAGTGGTACACAGACATCTGTCCTTACTTTTCATTGATTTTCACTCCAACTTTGTCCAAGCCAATATTTCTTGTGCACGCATCTCTTCCAATTGCTAGCAACACCTGCAAAACAGCAATGCACATCACTGACTTTTTAAAACTTCAGAAGTGCATTTGCATGTGCCTATCCATTGTTTTCATTACACCCTAAGGATTGGTATCTAAGGCTTGGTCACGTTAAGATGAATGCATTTGTTACCCATTGTACATTCACAGAATTCAAGACAAGCCACTCCACCACCATGACCTAACAATATGATGCACTGAGGCATGTCCTTGTTATGGGATGTACCCTGTACAGGTAAATGAGGTCACTGTTGCACAGCATTTGCAGTCTAAAATCCCAGGCTGGCAAATGCTTGTCTTTATGCGGTATAGGGAGTTCCAAATACTTTGTTCGCAACTTTTTTTCTTCTTCTTTTTTTCAGCATCAAGGCCTGAGAAAATGAGTAGGGTGATGGAAACAATCAAACATATAATGGCATAGCTGCACACTGCAATTTTGCTGTTCTCAGTGTGTAATGAAATTCCCCGACTGACTTGCCCCAGGGTGTCAGTTGGTTTTGTGAAAATGCTGCGTGGACAACAGGTCTTGAGAAGACACGACACCTGTTTGTTTAGTTCTCGCACGGACCATTGTTTTGTGCGTGCTCCAGAATATGCTTTGGTTACTAGGAAGGCTACTGTAAATCCTACTTCCTGTTTATGAAAAAATATCCCACTGGGGAAAAAAATCCTGCAACTGATTCCACATGACCAAGCTCATCTACACCCCTAAGCTAAGAAACAGGTTTCAAAAGTGTGCAAGTGATTTGGCAAGGCACGTGGGACTCACGCCCATGGATTCTGGGATGACGTGTTAATTGTATGCAGTTAGCATACTGTAATCATTAAAATCATTTTTAAAAATCTGAACTATGGGTAAAAACCCCTCAAAAAACATTAACATTAAATAGGAGGATATTTCATGTTCTTCACATATAGAGATGGGACTCACAGTGTTGTATTCCCCTTCAATGATTTGGCTCCCTTTTGTGGACTTGGCTGTAACTTTCAATCTTCCAGGAGTTCCTTCCTCAATCTGCTCAACCTACAACAGTAAAAAAAAAAAAAAAAAAGGTTTAGTTTCAAATAAATATATGCAAATGTATCCCAGTGACATATTCACCTTTCTTCAGATCAGTGATCACTACTTACACATTTAAATATTTTATCTTATCCCCATTCATTTATTCCTATGGCCAATAGAGTAAGACCTCATTTCTGCTTATAAAAGTTGTTTTATAGCCGTGTCATCCTTGTCCAAGCCCTCTGGGTGAGTGGCTGGCATCAGCTGGGGGCAGAGGACATGAGGAAGAAGGGAACTCTTGCAAGACCTGGAAAGACCATCAGACATTTTCTCCAACCACACCTACAGGACCTTTGCTCCTTCCACCCATGGGAAGCCACTGTCATCGCCCAGCCCTTAGCAGTACAGGCCTTTGCCCTGTTCCAAATCAATCTGACATACAAAGGCTGACATGACCTTGCAGGAGAGGGCAGCAGCTGGCTCTAAAAGGCTGAAAAAACATCATCAGCTTAAGGAAAAGACCTCTTCAGAGTTCCCCAGAGTAAGCTGAAACAAATATTCCTAGTTTTAGCTGAGGATCCAGCTGCACAATCTCTCTCTCGAGTAATGCAGCAGGTTACTGGCTACTCTAGCAAAGCAAAGAAAAACAAACACACAACACCAAAAAAGCCCAAACCACAAAACAATAAAAAACACAAACAAAAACCCAGAGGTTAATCTTTTTGTAGCTGTGCTCTTTGTTCAGACTAATAAACAACATTAAATTTATTTAAAACAAAACACACCCCAAAATACACCACCTTCCACACCCCCATACACCAGAAAACAATAAAGCAGAGAGCAATGCCACTGGCTTTTTTGCCAAACACTCCCCTTTCTCCCCTCTGATAAACAAATCAACTAACCAAGTGAACGGAATTTGAAGCTACATATGTGGGTTATTTTTTGTCCTCATTAATATTGACTGGCCTGCAAGGGAAGGACTGGATATCCTCAGCTATGGTCCTTCCCTTGCCCAAGAAATGGCAAGGTGCCTGCCTGCTTCCTATGGCTGGCTGCACATACAAGAGACATGTAAGTGTGCAACAACTTAATTCTGGGAGATTTTAGTATTCAGGCTACAGAGACAAAAGTACTTTCTAACAACTGTTCTAGTTCCTACTTCATACTCAGCTTCTAGAGACAGAAAAAAAAAAGTTTCTAAGTTCTATTTTCCCCTGTTCTTTCTTTTTTCTTTTTAATTTAGGAAGGTCCAAACCTTCTGTGACAACTTTAAAGGATCACCGTGGTAAATTGGTCCTGTTCAAAGGCAGCATTATTTATAATAATTTATCTTCTGTCAAACATCCCAATGAAGGGTTTTAATAAGCACAACATGCATAGCTTCAAAAACAATGTTTGAAAGAGATGAGGAGACCTGCTAAAAACATATCCAACAATTCAAGTTTAAGGATATTCTCAACTAGAAACAGAGCCAAATATTTTGCTCCCATTGAAATCAAAGGCATCTAGTGAAGGGACAGTGTAAAGTACACAGAAGTGCATTTTGTGACCAGGGTGATGGACTGCTTTTCACATGGTGCATCTGGAGGAGCCCACTTGTCATTAAGTTGACATTACCAGTTCATAAAAACAGTTTCCTTCCTTCTTATCCCCCACTAGAGCCTACAAAAGGCTACATCTGAATCAAAAGCTAGACAATCGTCCCTGCTTTTCAGACAGCAAGGGATTTCTGCAACACAAACATGCATAAAAACAAGGTCCTTGAAACGTCCACTTTGACTTCTCACAGCAAAACTCTTACACTCTGTAACAGAGGGATAGATCCACAGCATGGTGACAGTTAAGAACATTTTTTAAGCTACTCCTGATATTGCTGAGGGTGAAAAGGAACAGTCTTCACTCAATTTAATGCTTTAATCCCCAGAGCGTTAAACTTGGTAATATGCTGGTTTAATGTCAAATTGAAAATTACTTAATACATTATTTCCCATTTCATAATTATTAAGCACTAATTATTGTGAAAAAAAAACCAAACAAAACAATAAGCAAAATACTGCAGCACTCTCTGAAGTCTTTGTTTTACATGAAAAAAGCTCCAGATTTCATCTAATCTGCTTTTCAAACTGAATTTGCCTGTACACGTACGTAACTAGCTGCAAGAATACTCCTACTGAATTCAACAAAACTTGTTTGAGTATTCAAAGACTCTGCCGAGTCAAGGATATAGATGGATAATTCTAAAGCCCATTCACTCTTCTGGATCGTCTGTAGGCACATGTGCAATATTTGCTGGTTTAAAACTTGAGAACTGGCAACGAAAAATGTGACTGTTTGCATTGGCCCTGATCTTACAGGAGAGTATGTATCTGCTTAATTATGTGCTGTTGAAAGCAAGAAATTTCATCAATTTCGGGACAACTGTTGAATTTAAGTATATTCAACATTTGCAGGACCAGGATGAGCAGGAGTAACAACTTTTTCAATGCAACATGTGCTAATCCATCTAATTCTGATTAAAAAAAATGAATTCTGGTATCTCGCTTTAATACTAAGACTAAATTGTACATATCAGCTACATTAGATTCCTTGACTTACTTTAAAAATTAACTCATAACATAGCAGATCCTGTGTTTCAAATTCACTTTTGTATTCACTAAAATAATTTATATCTTCAAACATTATGATAGGTCTATTGCAATTGTGGTCACGTACCACTTTGAACCTACCTTGATTGGCACAAACTCCCTAATGAAGTTGATTCCATGTTCTTCCATGTATTCGCCAATTTTGTTTGCAATCTCCTGGTCAAATCCTCTTAAGAGGATGGATCTCACCATTACAGTGACATCTAACCCAAGACCTGCAAGAAATCCTGCACATTCCAAGGCAACGTAAGAAGCTCCAACCACCAGGGTTTTCCCTGGACAGTAAGGCAGAGAGAAAAGATCATCGCTGGGTAAAAAAAAAAAAAAAAGAAAGAAAAAAGGGGAAAAAAAAGAAAGGAAAGACACAATCAGAAGAATGTATTGTGCTTTACATTTATCTAATTTCTTCTGTGAATAAGAAGAAATTCTTTTGATTTCTAGTGTCACTTTATTCCCTTCCTGCTCACTAAAAAAAACCCAACAACTTTGGAAATTCAGCTGGAATACAAGAGCAATACATGACAAGTTACAAAGTTCTAATTGGGATTGCAAACAAAAAAATCACCACAAAAATGTTGAGGTTTTTTTTTACAGAGACTTATGACAAATTGGGGTTTTTTTTTTAAAGGTTGCTTTATTTGTTTGTTTGTTTGTTTTTTTCTCTAAATCTAGCTTCAAATATTTTGTTGCATATTTTAGCTCCTGAGAGCTAGAAGAAAGAGGAAGGGGTTCAACTTTATGACAAAAATACCATGTTCACTTCTTTGAAGACTTATCCTTTTGCCAAAGCATTACACACAGTGCCAAATACACACAGACAATAAAACAAATTCATGCAAACCACAGCAACAGGCAGAGATAGAAGTACAAAATTATGGAAAATATGTTTATTTGCCTGCTTTTCATTTCTTTCAACTGCTTCATCAATCTGCATCAGTTCTACCACACTTCTGAACTAGACTAAAACCAGGGCTTCTCAAGGAAGCAGGAATTCATGGAAGCATCATGCTTGCTCAGCAGTGACTTAGGCAGAGTTTGTCAGTGCAATTCTCCAAAAATTTACATTTAAAATAAGTGTGTCTTTCTCTGCAAAGGCTAAACAAAGATGCTCTCTGTAAACATTATGGTGGAATAAAATGGGATTGTGTAATTAAAGGTTACATCATAGTTCCTATTCCCCAGGGAATCCAGTGGAAATGACACAGCTTCAATTTGATAGTTTTAATGCTGTCATTCCTGACTCTTCCACCTTAAGGTAATTTTAAAGCGTCACTTGAAAGGTAACAGGTGATATCTCCTGTAATTTCACTACTACTTATTAGAAGGGAAACATACAAGATGGTGTTTCGGTTTCCCAGGGATTATGCCAGTTATTTAATTGATGACTGTAGGTTTGCAAGCCTGTAATTTCAGCCTCTGTTTCTACATTAAGTCACTTAGAAATTACTCTGATACGAAATCATATTGCATCTGCCTTTTTAAATTTTTTTTTTGACAAAATTGTCCTAGGATTGTTTGATCTTATGCATTAAAGAGACATTTGGAAGCAGTTTCCACAAAAGTTTAATTAACTTCACTGACGAGCTGGAAAAAAACTGGGTTGAGTTTCAAGACTGCCCCAATGCATGAAGACAGACACATTTCTACTGGCTTCACAACATCAATTGCTTTGCAACTCCTTCTTGCCTTGATAGCAGAGCAGGGAGGTTTCTTCCAAGCAGACCATTACCAAAAAAATTTTCAAAGCCATAAGGAATAGAGAGGAAGTGGCTGTACTGGTAACTGGGGCAGAGCTGATGAATTAATTCGATGGTGGACACACACATGATTTATGATATTCTTGGGTTACTGCTCTTATCAGTCAGAAAAAGAACCATCCTAGCCAGCCACCCACAGTCCTGTGGTGTCTAGTAGACACCAATGTTTGTCACCTCCAAGCCTGTCTACAGCTATTCTCCTGTGCTTACCTTCCTCTAAGTTACATAGGAAAGAAAACCAGCAACCAAGCAGCCCTGGTCATGCTTCACCACTTGCTCTTACAGGTGAAGCATTCACCATGTGTAAATGACTTCGTATTTTGCCCTGGTTTTACCTGCTAATGCAATATTCCTTGTCTCCAGGTATACCCAGGTAGCGTGGTCGTTCACCGGTGGCAATGAGGAATTTCTCAGCTGTGTACATCTTCTCAACTCCTCTTTTATTTGTTGCCTGTGGATAAAGTATTATTTCAAAGTGAGTATTTCACAGGCCTACAAAGGGGAAAAGTTACTCTATTTGAAAAGCATCTCTGTTCAGAAAGTACTATAGAAAGACCCAGCAAATACAGCTAGGGAGTACCTTGACTGTGTGTGGCCCGACAAATTCTCCGTATGCATTCTCATAGGTGACTGATTTCTCTCTCAGTGCAACCCGATAGCCCCAGTTCAGTGAACCAATGTAATTCTGAACAGATTCTGTCATAGTCATCCAGTTGTGTTTGACTGTTAGAGTTTAAAAAGAAAAAAAAAAAAAAGAGAGAAAGGTTCATCTTTCAGACCGAGTTCTTTTCCACAGCAAATCTTGTACTCTCAGAGAAGATTTTTTTCTTGACCCAGTCACCTTTGTCTTATTCCTTTTTCATTCCACAGTAACTCAACTGAAATTGAAAGGCTTACATCGGCGTAGACAGCATGCGAGGTCACAGTGGACAGATATGACTTAAACCATGGAAAATTTATACTTACTGATTAACAATAGTTTCATAGTGACACATACTGTGAGCGGGTGACATTGCTCAGAAAATGAAGACTGTGTCTCTGAGAGGTGCCTCTGCATGGTCCCTACTACAAGATTACAACCTAAATAAATCCCAAACCTATAAACATGCACATTAGAGCTAATATAAAGCAAAATTCATCTTCTCATGTAGTAGTGAGAGAGACTGAAGGAAAGGAAACCCTTGCCTACAAATATGAGGAAGTTTCTAACAGAGGACATTCTGAGATATTCCATCAGACGTTGTGTTACATTCAGAAATGTAACACAATTATCTTATTGCTTTATTCACACAGCAGTCTTATAAAATACCAACATGATCAGAAGCTATCAATAAACAGATCAAATGCTGCAAGGCAATGAGTCCCGTGGCTTTAGACTTGGAAAGTGCTTAGAGCTTACGTGTAATCTCTCTGAAATTGCCTCACGTTGTTACAAAGTCATCCCATGCTTAAGTGCAACACCCACCAGATTTTGAAAAGAACCTCTGAATTTTCAGCACAAATGACAAAATTTCAAAAAAGTGTTCCCCTCCTTTACCTTCTTCTGTAAACTGCCATCCAAATTTGCGTGAATCTTGCAAGGCTTGTCCCAGTAAAGCTGCCTGGTGCATCAGTTTTTTTGGTATACAGCCCACGTTTACACATGTTCCTCCAAGACCTGAAAGGAATAGAAAGTGGTTTTTTTACACATCAGTGTGGTTGATCTCAAAGGAGAAGCAGAGTCTCTGAGTAAAGCTCCTTTCTAAGAGGTTTGCAATGAAGAGGAATTTACCCCAGGAGCTTCCCAGAGGCGTAGGCGTGACAAAGTCCAGCACCATCACTTTTTTTTCATATTTGGCAGCCTCCTGCAAAACAAATTAAATAAGACATGTATGTAAACATTAGAGGTTAATTTTGGAGTAGGTGATAACATCGTGCATTGCTGAAAAGCTCTGTGACTTCTAATTAAGTAATAATGAATGATTTGCAAGGGAACAGCCAGAAAGTCATTAATCTTCTGCATTAATCCTCACACTCAGTAGGAAAAAAAGATGAAAGGTAAAAAAAAAATAGGCCTTCATCCTGCTGCACAACAGCACAGCACCAGTTGATACACAGAAGACTCTGGAAGTCAAACCTCCTCTTCTCTCCTCCATCCTGTCAGTTTGTGCCCACAATTTCCCAACATGCCATTTACTTTTAATGTCTTTAACAAATTTTTCATTAACCCAGATTCCCCTTCAAAGACATTTTCTCAAAACATTTGTTCGAAACCACATCAGACAATGACAGAAGCAGTCACATGGCCAAGCATTACAACTGTGCTTATCCATTTTTTTTTTCCTTGTAGTAGAAAGGAACGCTCAGTTTTCAGTACGATCCGTAGCTGTCAGGACCAGCTTTTGCTCTTCAAGCTAGTCAACGTGTGGCAAGTTCATTTTACTGTCAGGATGTGCAGATGTCATCCAGACTAGAAAAGTGATGGCTTATTTCCTGATATTTCCTCTGAGAGGTTCCATCAGCAAATCCACATTCAATGTGTGTAAATGATACCGAGAACTGGAATTTCTATACGGATTCCATTGTTCCCTCTGTGCTTCTTAAGAAAAAGGCAAAAGTCAACAGTGGTAACTGGTACTAGAGAAAAAACACTTCAGGAAGTCCTGAATGGCTGAGAAACAACAACAGCAGAGGCCATCACGAGATGCAGCAAAATAATTGATACTTAGAGTAACCACAACTGTGTTGCATCAGACGATGAGTTCTTAGACATGTAAGCAACAACAACTGTAGGCAAAGGATACTACCCTAATGCCTTGCGTTTGGTTTGGGAGCAGCTGGACAGCCTCCAGCATTGTTACCAGTAATACTCGTTAAGCCAAATAGCTGACAATCAGAATTTCAATTTTAAATGCACCTTACTTCACGCAAAATACAAATCATAATTCAAACACAGGATGTAGACACCTTTGGAAAATAGCAACATACTGGATTTCTGCTTCTGATAGAGGTCAAGGCTGGCCCAGAAGCTAATTTCTATCCATTAGTAGCACCTCTGAGAAAGTTCTTCAGAAAGGGTTTAGGGACTGATGTATGTTGTTAACACTCCTTTGTAATGACAAATCTTACACGCTTACACATCAAAGAGCTTTACCAGTACAGAATGCAAGGATTCCCAAACTTACACTCGGCTACACGCTCACATAACACAGCACACATTGCGTCACTGCCTCGGTAAAGATCACAGACAGACATAAGCACTTCTGCAGAGCGATACACCCACTGTACCAAAACCTTCCCTGAAGGCTTTCAAACCTTACTGGGTTCAGTGCAGTGCTGCGTGAACACAGCAAGGCTGCTTAAGGCTGCAGCTGCAGCTGTTGTGTGTGAACTGATAGTAGTGGCCTGGGTCTGTGGTTGGGTTGCACAGAGTCAGTCTGGCAGCATTTGCACTCACCATGGAGATGTGTTCTCCAAAATAACAAGCTCTGAGCACAACAGAGAGAGGAAAAGGAAGAGGCGCACACAAAGCTGCATGTGTCGTATCGAAAAACACACATTTAATCAATCCAGTTAAACTGCTATGAACCTGAGTGTAGATAGTTGGAACTTAGTATAAGAACTGTGTAGCTGTTTGTGTTTATTTTCTTTTGGTTTTTAAAGCACTGTTTGTTAATTCACTAAAAAAAAGAAATAATCCAAGTCAGAAGTTTGTGTGTGTAAAACAGTTTCACTTTGTGAAACTGATCTGCAATAGACCCATTACTACTGATAGTGATGTTGACTTTATTGCTCTATCATCTGCTGCTGTACTCTACAATCACTTGAAAACACTAAGCAGCAATATACTTTATGCACCAAGCTGAAGGAATAAGGCAATTTATATTCCTAGCTACACACCTTTTCTAGCCCACAGCTGAAAATGGATGCAATAAACATCATGGCTGGTGCTTCACAATTTAGCATATGCATACAACAAAGCAGAGCAGCCTCCTTATGGAAATTTCAACAGATGGATTTTTATTACTGCAAACTCCCTTTTACTCTTGTTGCTCTCTTCTGTCCTAAAACATCCTCATCCTCTAAAAGCCAATGTCTGTTTTTCTTTGCAGGTTCCTGGAGCTTTTATTGATCTTATATGCTATCCTACACCTTAACAATAGTGTCCCTCTGGATGGGAACACAGTAAACTACTGACATAGATTACGGACATATGGCACATTGCAATCCACCACTCAGCACTGCATTCTACCATTGTAACAGAAGTTCTAGTGGGTCAAGGTTGAGTGTGAATTCAACACCATGCTGAAATATTCTCTCCCAATTTTCTTTCACTCCTCAGTGACCTCCTTCACTTCTCATGAATAAAAGAAATGCCTCTTGTCTAGAGGAATAATCCAGCGCCAGTTCTTGAACAGCAATGTAGTTTTACTTCTAGGAGTGCTCAATTCACTTCTAAATAGTTAGTGCTACCACAGCAAGAAGAGGTGAAATGTGCCTACCTACTGATGCAAAGGAAAGTTACTGACTGACATTAAATTTCAGCAAGTTTCAAATATTTGGGATAATGATAACTCTAAGAGTTGGTATATTCTGCACCCCTCCGGATTCTTTTAAATTCTGAGCCCCTCTGGATTAAAAAAATTCTAGATATGCGTCTAAAAGCAATAGCCTAACCAAAAATCATAAATTACTTGGCTACAAGCAAGAAGTACCAGACTCTAGAAATGAAGGGGTAGATTCTCAATCTACTTAAATATAGGTAAAATCTCCATTTTTGCAACTATAAGCTCACAAATCCAAAATCTCCCCCCTTGTCAAGAATTGTAACAACACGGGTAACTATTTCTCAAGAGATATTACTTTCAGAAAAAAAACAGGAACTTCCTGATATTCATTTTGAATAGCTTTAGAAAATTTTCCTTTATGAGTTAAATTTTAATTCAACTACCAATAAACATTGTTGAGATATCCACCTGTTTTCCAATGGCATCAGCTCCCATTAGTGGGGAACAAGTTTCATTCCGTTAAGAAGTATACCATAATATTTTTATGTTTCTCTTCTGCAGAACATAAGGAAAGGAATATTGTATAACTGGGGCTGGTCTCAAAAGAAATCCCACTGGCCAGGCAGAAATATTATGCCCCTATAGTGTTAAAGATATTCTCAACATCTTGGATTCGGGTGTCACCCGCCTACTTACAAGGAAAGTATAAATTCTGTATTTTCTCTCATACCTTGGCAGCTGCCAGACCACCTGAGCCCCCACCAATGACAATGAGATCATAGTCGTAGGAATGTGGTGCTGGTGTGTGCCCGTTCATTTCCAGCGGTTTCTGAGGCTTGTCTTCCTTTTGTGCCTGAACAGAGAAAACAAAAAGCTTAGGGAACGTTGAAACATTACCCACAGTATTCAAAACTCAGCATTTTCATTAGCAAATATTGTGGTAAGGGAACATAAGTGCACCTGAATTTTCTGAGCTCTGTTTTTAATTCACTTTTTAAAATATAGCTTTCTTAATCCATCCTTGAATAGCTCAGTAGCTATTAGATAGTAAACTATGAATTTTCGTGTTCTATGAATTTTCTTAGTTTTCCACATCAACACAACTCCAGGCCCTTCTCATACTGTGTGCTCCAGCATCAGATGGATACCTGCTGACACAGGCATTCCATTAATTTATATTATTCTTTTAATCTGCCCTGGACTTTCCTAATTAGTGCTTTACCCCCCACCCCCGCCCCGCCACACTCCTGCCTATATTAGTAGGAAAATACAAAAATTGCGTACAACACAGTGATAGTCTGCAATGACCAGCCTTACCAACCGAACAAACAGAACTGAACGAAGAAAACAGTTTCTGAAAACTACACTTTTGTGACATGCTTGCGCTTATTCCTGCCTTGGTTCAGCATTGTAACTAACTTTGGTGTCAAATGGATCAAGTGCGATCGCTCCAGCTTCACAAGAGGTTTTCTTTGTTTGTTTGATCAAATGACAAGTGCCACAGGAAAAAAAAAAAACAACAAAAAACCCAAAAGTCATAAAATGCATTTTCACAGCTGTATGCCACAAAGAACACTGCGCAGTCTTCATGTGTGCTTCCTAAAATGAGCCTTTGTACTTTAATTTGCTAAGCTCTGATGTACCAGGACTTCCGACCTTCAAGCCTTTGGAGTAGCTGGCAAAATTCTCAATGCCTCTCAAACTGCAGGAGAAGATCTGAAGTGACTTAATATCAGATTCCTCAGATGATGTATAGCAATGAGTATCATCTAAAGTCATGTCAAAACTTTGAAGACCAAAAATGCAAACAAAGAAACCCATACTTAGTCACTTTACAAATCTGCTTGCTTTTACTCAAATGTTTCTCTCTGCCTAACCAGGTAAGACTTGGTTCAGTACTACTGGAATAGTCATGGTAAATAAAAGGAAAGGCAAAGGAAGTTTCCCTCCTCTTTTCATCTTTGCTTTGCATTAAGCAGCTCTTTGTGCTCAACCCGTTCTACTGTCACCTTCCTCTGAGGTTAGATTGTTTCCACTCTGTAAGTATAACCGAGTCAACCCCCAGGACTGCTCCCAGGGCAACCCCCCTACCCCTCCAGCAAATCACACAGCAATGTCAGCAGAAATTCAGACTGTGCATCTGCCTGTAGAAAGGCACATTTTAATAGTATTTCACAACCCTGGGTAGCATGTTAATAGTAGAAACAAAACTAGAAAACACCTGTGGCTGTTGTGAAGACATCCAAAAATACCCATCTTCCTTCCTCCTCTGCTTCTCCAGCACCCCAGTACACAGCCCTTCCATTCAATCTACTTTGCTCTTCGGTTCCCCTTTTTTCTACTTTTCTAACAGGGCCATTGACCAAGCTCAACCTTCCTACTGCAATCAGAGTTAAGAGTGAAAAAGAAGCATATACTGTATTAAGATGGGCAGTTTCGCTTTATTTGTATTTAGAGACATAAAATTAGGGAAAGTGTGCCACTCTTTTCCAAAGCACACCTTGTTTGCTCAGTGGTGGCAACAGGACAGTGTGAAGCTTAACGGCAGACTAACTCCCACACAGTCATCAGACCCAACTACCAAGAATGGTATCTTTACAATCTATATAAAGAAACCACAATACCTACTAATAAAATTTGCTTAGTTTGCTACTTACATCATGCTACCTTTTTTTCTTTTAAGAAAAATGCCTTATGTTTTCACATGGATTAAGAAACTTCAGCCTTTATTCCCTAGTGTTTAGTTGATTTTTTTTTAATTAGTTCTTCAAAATCATTCTTTATGAAAACATATTAAAAGTTCAGATCTGACAAAGTAGATGACAACCTTCCCCTCTGAAACCACCTCCAAGAACCCTGCTCTAAAGCAACACAGATCTTGACAAGCTCCATGTCCCATTTACCAGGGGAACTTGTTCATGACCATAATCCCACCCTGAGAATAGATCTCCATCCTTCTCCCAAGAGCCACGAGTTTTTAACAGAAAGCCTACATTCTTATAGACTTTAAAGCATGTTTCCCCCTACCTTTAAAGTTTCCTCATGACCTCCTGCTTGCCTTTCCTCTACAAAAACAACCGTCTGTGATGTCTCTGCTGTTACTTTGCGCTGCCCTTCTTGCAGCTTTTGTGCTCCGGCTGTGAAATAAAGAATAAACCAAGGTAGAGTCTGGAGAGACGTCCTTTATGAAGGCTGAGCTCCTTAAGCAAAATTGTCCGTGGGAGTGGCCTGGCAGCTTCATCACTTCCTCATCAGTGGCATGCCTGTCTCAGGGGAACATTTCCTAAGGCAACTGATGAGTCATTTGCAACGTTAGGATGACTTGCTATATTTTTCTCTTTAATAAAATCCCATATGAGAGTTAGCTCAGATTCCAGGATTTTTGCCTGTCTAGCAATATGCTTGGAACAAAGCAAGGAAATAAGATTTACTGTGGCTAAGCCAGAAACTTCAGTCTTAAAGGAAAACTATGATTTTTACTTTTCTTGCCTGGAATGTGATTTCTTATTCTGATGTATTGGCATTTTTTTTTCACTCTTCTACTGTTTAAACTGAATTCGAAGTTTTTATATGTTGCCCCTGCAATTAGTTTCCTGACAGCTTCTTTAGTTCAATTTATTGATGTAATTGGTTTCTTTCCATGCAACCCTCTCCCACAAATAATTTTTGCCATGTGATATTGCTCACACTATAAGGTCCTTTAAATAAATGTATTCAAAAGTCTGGAAGAGATCTGTTTGTCCATTGGTTGTAACTGATTTTTTATATATATATATATATAGGAGATATGTATATATCCACAAAGAAAAGTTAAGCATATTAATGGAAATGAAAAAATTAACATCTTCACACATGGTGATACTTTATTTGATATGGCATGCAAAAAGAAAGAAGAAAATCTAATACTCCATTATCAGCTCTGCCTTCCTCCACATAACTTTGAGTTCCACTAAACTTAATTTCCAAGAAATGGGTCAGTGTGCACTTGTTTTGTACTTAATCACATACATACTTTGTACTGCACAGCCAGCATTAATTAACAAACTCTGACACGTGCACATACTTGGACAAACAGCCATGCTGGATGCGCATGCGTTTCTCGGGCACTGAGCCCACAAACCTGAAGGGCATTCACAAACGCAAAAAGGCAGCCCTTGAAAATTGGTCTGTAATCTTTGACATCTCCAACTTCTGCTCTGAAGCTTAGTGATAAAATTCCTTCATCTCACTAAGGTACTGGAAGAGTATTCTGCTGATGTTGGAAATGCATTTAAAGATCAGAGTTGTTACGCAGCAGTTAATGGTAATATTAGTGATGGATAATACTTGGCCTGTTCTAGCTTGAGGAAGGAACGCAGGAATTAATCTCTGTATGTACACAAGCATGTAAATAAGAAAAGCAAGAACATGGGGTTTGAACACTGACCAGTCTTCACAAAGGAGAAATTTTTTTCTTCAATATTTTATCAAAGCTACAGTCCTGCATGTTCCTGAAGCACCTGAAGCCTCACATTTTATTCCTAACAAGTCTGAACAACCTCAGGAATGTTCACCTAAAACTGTATCTTCAGTGAGATAAAAATCTAGTCGTTAGACAACACAGGCATTTTACAAACACCTCTAATTATTTTCAGGTAGATCTGTGCTAGAGGTGCCTAGCTTTAGCAATAGCCCCAAAACCCAAAGGCAGCCGTAACCTCTGGCAGAGACTTGAAAGGGTTTGTCTGCAGGCTGCTGCTGCCAGGGGCCTCTCCCTTGTTGGTTCAGGCAACCTGCCACAGGCAGGATGACAAAGCAGAAAGTGCTCTGCGTGTCACGTGCTTGCTCTCCATAAAGGCCCATCCATTCACGGCATTTATAACACAGTCCTGGTGAATTGATACTTTCCAGTAATCAATCACAAGATACCTTTTTGCAGAGTGAGACTGCTAGGTTGATCCTAGACCTCAGAGGCACTATGGGTAATCTTCAGAGACGTAGCAGTGAGGACGACCCTCTCTGCCTGTAAGAATCACTGTAGCAACTCACAGCCATTGCAGGAAGATCCAGCAAGGCTCTTAGCCCGCACTACCACCTTCTCTGGGTTTTGTTAATCCCCATCTAGAAGACAGTGGCTGTTGAGTGCTGCTGCCCCCCCTATGACCTGCCAAGTGTTCCTTGACACAGGGTGAATCAATCTAACAAATCATTACTGTCAAAAGGGGACAAGCCTACTCTCTTCCACCACACTGGGTTTTTTTCTTCGTCTTGCTGTCTGCATACTTGGCACCAGCTCTAGCAGCCAACGAACCCTTATGTGAGCTAAATCAACCCACTAACCTAGGAAAAAAGTTAACCCAGGAGCAGAAAAGATGTGGACAGTTTCCTGCGAGCTCAAGAAGCTCAGCCAGCTCAGGGAAAGATCAAATGAGCGCTGCAGCCAATGTAAGGCAGAAGGCATATACCCATACAGATCAGCAGGGAGGAAGAGGAGACAGCAACACTTCTCTCACTGGTAGCTGCAAAACCGACAGTTTTGCTCAGCAGCTTGTTAAACCAGCAAGCCCCCACCTTTTTAGCATTTACCTGAAGCAAACTGCGTTAAACTACACTGTTACTTCTTCAGAAGAGTTTAAAACAAAACAAAATAAAAACAATCAAACAAACAAAAAACAAACAGTGAAACAACTATGGTATTTTTAATCCGTATCCTTCCTTATTGGGAGTGAGCTTCCTCAGAAACCAAAGTCCTCCCTGGTACTGAGGCCTCTGAACTTTTGACTGTTGGTTGTGTAACTTCTGGTGAGAGTAAAAAAAAGGCAAAATTGGTTTCAGAAGGCCTTGACCAGGTGGGAATGAGACCAGCCCAACACAACAGCCTGGACCAGCTTTGTGAGCAGAACTGCTCCAAGAAAAAAAAGATACCTTTGTCTGCAAAAGTGTCCACCCAGGAATGTGACAGGCAGCTGGGGCAGGACATAGGGACCCATGGAAAGCACCTTCAGCTACTTGTCATGAAGGTCTGTAAGTGGCACTTCAAGGAAAAGGTCTTTGCTGATTTACCTAGATTTTCTCTATCACACAGAAGGACACTATGAACAAGAATATCACCTCATTTTTACAAACAATGCAATTAAAAAAACAGCTCTACTCCAGTAATTCAGAAGATGCCTCTAATTTTGTAGTGCTTATGAACAAACACGTAACTTGCTTTACAGGCTTATCTTCAGGGATCTGAGAAATACAGGAAATTTCATGAGGATGAACATTTACCTCACACTTAAGTTAGCTTTTACATGGCGAAACTTCTGGCTTTTCCTTCTCTGAGATTTACTCATTTCTGCCCTTTCAACACAGTCACTCCCTCCTCCATTGTGTAAACTCAAACATTTGGAACCGATGGTAACAGAGCTGTCATCCAGATTATGACAAGGGAAAAACCCCAGGCCATTCAAATACACACTTCCAGCCTGTACCATATCACAGACCAGGTATGAGAGGCTGCTTTGCGATCAGCTGAACTGACATAAATGCGAAGGAATGGAAACCTGGGCCAGGATGCTGGGAAGGATGAGAACCTCTCAAGTTGCCTTTGCCCCAACAGGAATCACAGTGCACCCGCCCTTCCCTCAGGGCCAGGATTGGTGGGTGGAAATAATACTTGGAACCTGTACTTTGGTGTAAATTAGACCTTCAATTTACCTCACACACCTTATTTTTTACTGCAACAGAGACACAGTGCAGCCTTACAGCTAATCAAGAGAAGCGATGGCCCTGGCTATTGTAGAAGACACATCAGGACTTGCTTAGATAAGTGCTGCATGTGCTGTGCTCTAGTGATCCTCACTGAGAACCACTGGCACCTTTGGCAGGATAAACTAGCACAGCCCTGTGGCTATTCTCTTTCTTTCCAAGTGCTGATTCAGCACTTGGCTGCCTTGTCAGCGAAGGTATAAAGGTAGCTTAGAGGTAGATTGCCCTCTTCACCTGAACTCAGCCAAAGTCTGAACCCATAATAAGTCAGTAATCTTAAGACAGGCCAACCCAACATAATTTACACATACAGATTTCAAGGCTTACTGACAAGCACTTGTTAATCAAGAGTGAACCACTGATGTCACAGAAATGCTACTTCTGAAGGCTGGTACCATAGAACGGTTTGGGTTGGAAGTGACCTTAAAGACCATCTAGTTCCAACTGCCCTGCCACAGGCAGAGACACCTTCCACTAGACCAGGTTAAACAGGGTGGGTAAAGAATGAGTTTCCACTGCACTTCTTCAGCAGAGATTTAATAAAGACAAATGACCACTTCATGATGTGACTTCAATACACTACACGCTCTTAAGACTCAACAGCACTCATCTTTTACTCTCTTCTTGCCCTGGGGGATTAGATGGCTTTGAGTGTATGTGAACCTTGAATCCTGCTGTCTCCCCACAGGACCAAGATACATCTTATGGCCAATTACAAGTACCTCTAGCCTTCTCTCTGACATTACCTACTTGTCCTTAACTATGTGCAAAGCACCATGTGTGATCGCTGCATGGAAATTATACATCTAGAGTAAAAATCTTTACTTTCCCTCCTAAGTGTCAAATATTAACAAAACAAAACCCAGATGGTGAAAAACCCCACCTTTTGCACCTACTTATATAAGCAGAAGCTTGCAACAGTTGTATCTGCTCTGTGTTGTTCATAATTTTAACATGCAAGGAAGAAGTTTCCTGGTGAGTGAAGCAAACAAAAACACTTCACAAATGCCACAAAGACATGAATCTTCCCAGGGCGAAAGGCTGATTTCTCACTGACTGCATATGCAAGCACTGGGGAAGAAGTTAAGAAAGACAGATGTGCACTCAGTCCTTTAGACTGCTTGCTCGCTTATCTGATTGGTGCAGTTCAAGTGAAAACTAAAGAACTTCCAAGCATTTGAATAGCTCCTTCACCTGCAGAGTGTGCAAACATTAACCAATAAGGCTGAATGGTGAAATCACTTTCATCCTTTTCTCCCTAGATCACAGGTCTGTTTTATTATCTGCCAGCTTCCCACCCTTGAAGTCTTCATGGAGCACAAAGAAAGCATCGTAAGCATAAACCCAGAGAACAGCCTTGATGCTCCTCTGCTTCTGCCAGTGATTTGCTTGACATATTGCTGAAATGTCCAGAAGGAATTTAAGGTTTGAAATGATTGTGATAGGAAGCATCCCATTCAAGAGTAGATGCACAGGTTTTCTTGGCCTTATGCTCTCTCCATGTCTGACAAAGAAGCCCTTAAAAATGTTGGTGAGAGTTACTTCATTGTTACTCCATTTTTCTTAGCAAATAAATGACAGCAGATCCAAAGCAGTCCTAACTTCACTAAGGGACTGGTTGTGTATTCTGGATCACTAATGTCCTTTTCTACACCCATTTCCTTAAGCTTACCAAATTCATGAACAAGTATCAACAGAGTGTTTCATACAAAACACCTTTTATTCTGGAAATGGATTCAGGAATGAATGCTTTGGGATCAAAGGAAGAACAGACACTGTCCTCCTCGGAGTCTGGCCATTGAAAAAGAGAACTAGAGCCTCGTGATCCGTCAGCTTTATACCCAATATGACACATATGGGCTAGAATCCCTTGTGGGTCAGTTTGGGGTCACCTCTCCTGGCTGCTCCTCCCCACAGGAGCGGCCTTTCACTTTCTGCACCCCCAACATGGCACACAAGATCCAGCAGTGCCCTTGGTCTGCACAGAAGGCAGTATAAGCCAGAGCTTTTCTGCACACCAATCCTTGGCAGTAACTATAAATGGTGAGCATTATCACTGCTAGAATCACTGTGAAAATCTGCTGGTAACTTCAGAAAGTACAGTTACTCAGAAGAGCCTTAACTGAACACTGAAATCACTGAACAGAGTTAATTCTATTCTGGCTCAAACCAGGACATGGAGGAATGATGAATGCCAGATCAAACAAAAGACTTTCAAGCACAATCTATCTGAGGCCTGATTCAAAGCTCATACCTAAGGAAAAGCTCCCACCCAAACAAAAGCCTTAAGCGACAAAATTCTCCCCTTTCAGCTTGAATTTCTAATGAACATCTGGGGACTGACTCAGCAACATCCTCCAATCTGCTTTTCACTCAAGATGGGTCAGCACTGTGTTTTGAGGGCTGCAATCACCACCTTTGCACCCAAGAAAAATGAGAAGAGTTGCTAACGTAAGGCAAGAAGCTCGATGATGATGTGTCCCCTTCTCAGCCTCTACACAGCCAGGCACTCAGGCTCATAACCTGTCGCATCCTGATAGTCTGCAAAAGGGGCTCTGAAACTGGCCACAGTTCCTGGCAAAAGAAGTAACTCCTACTTCCAGGAGTTTGTTTTCCTTTTGCTTTTCTAAGTATCCATGCAACCAAGATGAAAGTCCAACCATAATATGAAAAAATAATTGACTTTACTAATTTCAGCAGGGATGTCACTGTACTCCTGGGAGTGTTATAAAAAGTCCTGTAACAGATGTTTCTGCCATAATAGTTATGGCACCTGAAACCCCACCCCAACAGGACTTGGGCTGTCTTGCAGGCTTTCCTGGTAGTGCTCTCACCTCAAAGTCCTGAGCAGTACCAGACAATTGGTACTTGCCCTAGAAAGTCTTCAGCCTTTACTCTTTCGTTATGTAATTGTTTACAGTAAACCATATAGGAATTAGCCAGGTTGCCCTAATTAGCACCAATAGGGATGTTTTCTGTGAGCGTAACATCACATGCTGACCTCAAATATTGCTAGAGCATCTGCAGTACAAACTCTATTGGCTTAAACAGAACTAATTGTATAAATTAAGCAAAGGTAAACTTCAGATTATCTCTTCCTCGGTGAAAAGGTAGATAATGCTAAATTAATAAGGTATCTTTAACCACTTCCATCTTCCATTTTACTTAATTGTGTACTAAATTCACTAGGTTACAAAAAACTCAATATAAAACCTTCTCTGCCTCTAAAACTGTAGTAAAAGCTGTAACATCTCATATACAGATTTACATGCGAACTTCATGGAAAACATAATCTTATAATACCAGTAATTTTAATATGAATTTTTGTCTATTCCCTTCAAAAGTCACTGTTGCTTTAGGGTTTACCCATATTGGTGTAATGCTTTGTTCAATCCAAATCAAAACAACAGAAGCTGATTTCTGGTATGACTACCGGTAGGTGTATCATGCTCACAGTGCCATCCGTACTCATTCACCCTTCATTTGGGATGACTTGAAAAAGCTGAGCTTCCTGATTTTTTTCTTTAAATTCTCTGTGGCAAACATAAACCTGTGGCTCTCACAAGCTGTGATTAACACTCATGATTTATTTTAATTTTTTTAAAAAACAACTCTGACAAGAGGAGGAAGTATCACCAGCCAGACCTGAACAAGTGTGAAACCTGAGGCACAGAGAGGTGAAGGAGTACTCGGCAGGGCTGGAGCAGGATCTCCCAGTGCTAGTGCCACATATTAGTTCCTACCACCATTGGCCATGCCTCTACCACATCTGAAGCCATTTATTCATTCCCACGTCTCTTTGTAATCGGGGCTGCATTTGAGTCAGAGAGAACATTAAAAAGGTAGAAAACAGAACACACATAATCTTTTTTTTTGGTCAAACAAACCAGTATTAACAGTGAACATGGTTAAGGGGAAACATGCTTTTTGCAGGTGATCTCCTAGAATGAGCATGAAGTTTAAGGCAGGTACTGCACTATGGAAAGTACTTTGGTCCTTGGCTCAGAAGCCTACCATTCCCACATACCCTGTCCCCTCAGCAGGGCTTTCTGAAGAGAGGAGGCTGAGGGGGGAAAATCACTTATTTTAGTCAAGAGCACTCAAATTTTCTTGTATTTGAAAAATGAAAGGATTTGGGCAGAAAAATTTAATCCTGCTTCTAGCAGCCCAGCAAACAGTGACATAGCATTTCTAGGAGGTGAGCAAATCAGGATAACCTAACAGGTTATATGAAGAGGCCCTCTGAACTGTCTTGCCAGCAAAGTGACACGACAAACTAATCTGACGCACAGGGGGTTTGTCAAAAGGTCTGTCTGGAAATGGTTGTGAAAGATGGGTAGAAAACAATTACCATCTTATGTTCTCATGAGGTAGAATTACAGAGACATGCTTGCTTTCTGTCAGGCTGTGCAAACAGGGGAGTTAAGGAAGTGAAGAGTTTCCTTCCCACCATACTGGGGAAGCAACACAAAGACCTGGGCAAGGTGACCATGCCAAATAACACTTTCTTCTCCAAGCAGCTAACTCAACAAGTAAATCAGGCAAGTTTGCTGGAATAAAAGATGAAATGAGACAATATTTCATTCATTAAATTATTCATTTAATTTCACTACATAAAACAAGTTTATTAGCAGATTCGTAGGAAAAGCTAAGACTACACTAGACTAAGCTGTTATTATTTTCTATGGAAATAGAAGCATTTGCATGCTTTACTTACTTCTTCCCTTTGTATTTGTATCTCTTTTACGGAAATAGAAGTGCTGGGTCAGATAGCATTGTAATTGCCAAAATTAACAGGAGATTCCACAAGGTTTACCATAAATGAGTCTGACTACATAATCAATGGTACAAGGCACAAAGAGCACATATAGGAAAGGCACTATGAGAAGAACAGCAACAGCTGTGAGCATTTTGGAAGAAAAAAAAACAAGCATTCAAGGTAAAACCAAACTGAAGTTGAGAAAAACTGAGATGGCATCAGATATAGCTTGTCAAGTTAGAGAATGGCTCCTTGAGGAAGACCTACAATGTCACACCACACTCAAAAAAGGAAGTTACTGAAAAGTATGAATGAGGAAAACATGAAGTGCACAAAAAGAATTTCATGGGAAATACATGAATCAAGATGCCACAGGCTGGAAAGCAGCTGCATTAAAACAGGCAAGTATCAAAAACAAGGCATCAAAAACAGAGGAGGCATCAATGATAAAACTTTCTCAAGAGACAGCAGCTGTAAAGTGCACTCACTTAAAACCAGTGTAAAAAGGAGAGTAAGTTACTAACTCAGCATGCTGAATAAGCCACAGTGTAAGATTTTATCTGGTATTTGGTTTGTTTTCTACAAGCAAAATCAAAATGATAGCAGGACACCCTACCAAAGGATGTCCAAGCAGGCTTAACAGAGGAAAAACCTTCTGACAGGAACAAGTGGTGAAGTTTTATCTCCAAGGGAGTCTTGAAAATAAAGAAACTATAACAATGGACTGGAAAAAAGGAGACCAGTACCTTAAGCTGCAAGGGCCAAGCACAGCTCCTGCTCACAGCAGAAATCAAGGGGATGTCATAACTGTTAACAAGGAAGAATACAGGCAATAATGTTGCCACCTCCAGGAATGAAGTCCACTCCACTCTTCCCCACAAGGAGTGCTATGACACATCTATTATTGTTATACCTGAGCGGTTCACATGGAAATTACATGGTCAAAACACTTGCAGGAAATACTGCAAAAATAAAAATATTTGCGGCCTCATTACTCACTCACCACACATAAATGTCAACACAACTTAATCACCATCAGTCTTTGTACTCCAGCGCAGAACTAGGACCAAAGTGGATTCCCTGTTGCTCTATCTCTCAGTTAAGATGTATTCAGAGTCTCCCCGATTAGGACTAAAAATGAGGAGCAATGATTTTAACGGCACTTTGTTAACTCACTTTGTAGAATCCAACCCAAATTTCATTCCCGGTCTACTTTTCAGTTCCACCAGAGAGCATGTGCCATGCCCTGAATGCCAGTCCTGAAAGAAACCAAGCAACTTCAACTTCCATGGAAGTCAAACTGAACTAAAAAGACAGCTGCTCATAAAATTCAACTAGCATGAGGACCAAGGAGGAAAAAAAGCAGCACTTCAGCTGATACCAAGGTAGATTCCCATAGAAACAAACTATGCTTTACAAAGCAAAAGCTCCAACCCAAACTATCTTAACTCTCGTATGTGTAGGGTTAGCCCCTTATTGTATAGTTTTTGATTCTTCTTGTTAATCCTTTCTGTAGTAAAGCACATGTTTATAATACAGAAAACGGAAGTAGTGAAGAGACAAATTAACAACAACAACAAGAAAAATATCAGGAAAAGCATATCATCCAAGTTATTTCCCATTTCATACCTTTACACCCACAAAATGTCATAAATACTGCATACGCAAAATGCAGTTGTTGAAGTAAACTGAATGCTATTTGAAAATTGTAGGATAACCTTTCTGAAAGCACAAACTAAGGACAAGAGAATGTATTTAGTAACTGTGTTATGCAAAACACTTTATCTTAGCATTTTTACTTTTTCCTCTGCTGCCACCCTTTTCCTTGTCGATTGTGCTCATTGACAGTTTGCTACAGCTTGCTTTATAAAACATCTTAAAGATGAAAGAAAACCTCTTAATTTATTATTCCCATTGACAAAACGTTGGAAGAGTGGGAACAGAACCAGGGAGTAGTTAAGAAATTCTGTCACCTAGGAACAGGCTGATTTCTTCTTCCTACTACATATAAGTTTAAATATGCCTTGTCCAAAAGATGTTTGCAGTGCAGATATAAAAGAAACACCTCCTGACTAGGGTTAATGTAAGATTGTTCATGTTTTCGAGTAGTGAGTAATTAGCTTATTTCAATTATGTTCTGATTTTAAAGTAAATTACAAAAATGCAAAGATATAAGGAATTAATTTAATCTTCTATTTAACCTCTTCAACAGCACCCACAACTCTCTTCAATTCTTGTCCTTGATAGATATGAAAAAAATTTAATTGTTCCTTCAGGCAATAGACATTGGGTTTCAGATAACAATCCACTGCTATATGACCATCCGAGAAGCTAAGCTCCCTAGGTGCTGAAACATAAACCCTGATGTCACAGTTTAAACCAACTTTCCTGGAGAATTACTTTAAGATGCTGCTAGAGTTGTAGAATGGGCAGCAGGGAGCAGTAATGTCTTCAACTGAAAAAACAAAGATACAGCACAACATATAAGCCAAAGCCCAAACAATATGTTGTCATTTAGCCTAAATGAGTCAACTTCACAAGGCTGAAAAAGCTCATTAAGATGCAGTCTTCATTTCTGAGTTTGTGTCAGTCAACACATCATCGTCCAGAGGAACTAGGCTTGAGTTTAACTGTTTATGCTGCCCTGACTCTGGGGTACCGCACCGGTCTAACTTTCAGGATCTTACCTAAAGCTAAATCAGGTATTTCTAAATCATAATGGCAGCATTAGGGTAAGTGAACTGGTGGGAGTTAACCCTAACTGGTCTCAGGGCACTGCACTGCCCTTCAGGACTCTTTTGACAGTGGTTTGAGAGTTGTTTTTGGTTTTTTTTCCCAGTCCTTCCTGTCAAGGTAAAGGAACATCCAGTGCTTCCAATGTCAGGCTTTTGACTCAAGACCGGCAGGGTTTATGTTGGTATAACTGAAAGATATTAAGCAATATGGAGCCATAAGACTAAGCCTATTTCAGGAGTTTTAACTGTAATAAACCTTATTGTTGTATTTGCCAACTCCTGCTGAGCTCCCACCTTATGCAATTTCTTACCACACAGTCATCTTCAAGTCTCTGACAGTTTTTATTCTGCATAAAGACTATAAATATATAATATCTTAAAGCTACCAAGGTGCTTTAGCTTTAGTGTTGTCAAGCTACTGCAGCCATAAAAAATACCTTTAAAAACAGACTCCTTTCCCAAGAATTTGGTAGAGCTTCAGTAGAAGATGATCAACAAAATACTACATCCTAGGAGTGCTTTTTCATTTATGCAGAACTACTGCTCAGCAGCAGATGTACGCATAGGTTAACTTCCAGGCATTCATTACTTTACTTTTTTTTTTTTTTTTTTTTAATTGTTTTATTTTGGGGGCAGGTTTTATAGACCCAGTTAATACTACACTCAAGGAGCATCAGAGACTGAAGTTCTGACTCCAAGGAAGTACAAAGCAGACAGCCAAATCACGGATTTTCCCTGTGCTGTTGTGGCAACATGCCTCAGTCCTGGAAGACGGACATTGCCTCCACGGACCAGGTGGCCATTCAGCTCCCACCTGACTCCAAATCTTTTTTCCGCTTCAGCGCACACTGGCACAAGCTGCCGTCTCCCTTGAGGCAGCAGCTTGTACCCTGGGAACCTGGTGCCAGCAGCGCTGCCTGCACAGCCCTCGGGCCAGGGTCCCACGCCGTGACTCAGGCCGCGCAGCATCTCCCCCTGCTCCTGCAAGTGAGATGATGCACACAGCCTTGTCCAGCCCCGCTGCCATCTGCGCTGGCCTCAAAGAAAGCGAGTCAGGAGAAAAATAATAAGCGTCACAAGTTGCGCTTAGGAAGACGTACCCGACACACGAGGGCGGATCTACGGTGAAGCCACATTCAAGTTGTTTTGCATCCCAAACAACAGGAAAGTTGGCCTGGGACATCCCTCTGCCCACTCTCAGGTGAACTCGCAGCTCCTGAGCCCTTCCTGAACAC
>JANHFX010001464.1:10493-30292 GCA_027560015.1 Chloroceryle amazona | reverse complement strand
GTGGAGCGGCAGGGTGTTGTTGACGTGGTGGGGCTGTGTGGGCGCGGGCGAGAGCGCGGGGCGGGGGGGGGGGGATGCCAGGGGAGGGGGCGGCGGTGGGGCACGGGGAGTTAATCAGGGAGCATATCCAGAGCCAGGCATGGAGAGGCCTCGCTAATGAGCCTCAAGTACCCTGCAGTGGCTTTCAAACCTAACGGGCTTCAAACGATGCCACCCCGTGACAGAGTACTGCTGGCCATACGAGGAGGGTGATTAGAATAAATGACCGGAGTAATTAACTCTGATTGGAAACCACCTGACTGGAAAGAGAAGCTAGGAGCTGTTTAGCCGATGGTCTTCTGGTAGAAAAAGGAAGCTTTCCTTTACTCCAGTGTTTGTATGTGCTAAAAGAGCTCTTCCTTTCAAATAGGTATGTGGTGGCACTAATGAAAAGCAGCTTTCATTCAAGGGCCTCCCCATTCATTCTGAAAGGGCGAGAAAAGAAAAGCTTCAAAGTAGAACTAATTTACTTCATCCAAAGCCCACTTTGCGGAGCCTGTAGTTTGCGGTAACTCCAGAACAAAATATTGGGGGGAAAAAAAAAAGACAAAGAAAAAAGGACAACCTTTTTCTTCTGGTAGGACGTTTAAACATTTTAAAGACACTTGCGCATCGCTGTTTTGTTTCAACTGCAGCTGCTAAGGCCTTGGCGAGGAAAGCCAGGCTCTGCACTCTGTTTTTCATGCCCACGTTGCCAAGTGCTGCAGAACCAGCGCGGTTCCCTCTAGCGATGGGCAGCGCGCGGTTTGCGCTGCGGGAAGCAGCGACAATTCTGTTTCTGGTTCTCTGGGAAGCAGGACTGGCAACCCCAGCAGCCCTTAGGCAGGAAAGGAAACGTGCTCGCTGCTCACCGCCTCTCCCTGCCCCGCTATCTCGCCGCTTTGCTTTCCAAAGCAGAATGGCAAAGAGCGAGGGCATTACTACCTGCTGTTTTACAAGCCATCGCAATTCATTCCGCCACTGTTGTCCTGTACCTGCTGAGCAAATGCCTTAAAAAAGTTCCACTAACCGCCCAGTAACAACTACGGTGAGGTAGCAAAAGCAATTCGCCTAATGTTTATGCTCAGCCCCTGATTTATTTGACAGCTTTACACCTTCGAGACGTGATATAATTAAATGTTTTGACAATGAAACCAAAATTGGAGAAGTTATAAAGTCGTTAAATATGTACAGTACCTCAAATTAACATGTACGGCTATGAAGGAAGATTTCAGAGCTGCTCCTATAGAACAGAGAGAATGTGTTTAGCTTTTAAAGAGTGGTTTCTTTTATCCTTAGACTTTCTGCTACTGTATTGAACCGTTACACATCTAAAGAATTCCTGATTTAATCACTGTATGAATGCAGCTCCACAAGATCAAAAATGCAGTTCTACGTCACTTAATGACTTCAGCAAAAATCCTGCACCTAAAATAATATTAGGAGACTTTTAAAATGAAATATAAACTAACCACTAAGCAGCATTTTAATTTCTTGTGTCAACTGCCGTTATTCTGATTGTTTCAAAATACAAATCAACAGTTGCCAGGATGGTTTAGGGGACAGCTACCATGCTCTGGTGTTAGTCCTACCCCTCCAAGGCAGTCCAGTTCAAGCCTCAGACAGCCCTGTGTGCCTGTCCTGGAAGAGAGGGCACTCGGTGCACAAAGACTGCTGAGAACGGGGCTCAGAAACTCAGCTGCTGACCGTGCCTGTGTTCCCAGGGTGACCCAGGAGAACTGCAGCAATCGCTACTTCACGTTCAAGGCGAAGATGAGCATGTTAAAATTCTGATTTTAAAATGGCAACAAATGTCCATAAACTGGGGGTGCTCACTCTAAGGTCAGTGCCTATCTCTGAACTGCAGCTTCGTTATCATTTTTGGTAGTATGTGTATAAAATGGGAGCTTATTGCTAGACTTAAAAGCTAATTGTTTAAACAATGTATAATTATATAACCATTATTTAAACATTAAAGCCTTTAAGCAGCTATGCAAAAACATTTAGAATCAACTTTGTAATGCATTTGAAGAGCAATGTTGTTCTAAAGGAAACAGTAATCCAGCAAAAGGTAACGATGACCAGTTGTTTATAAAAACCACTGAAATGTTTGGGAACTAGTTCACATTCTCATGCTATGTTTATGTTTCCATTTATCATCCTTCTCCTCCAGAAGATAGCTCAAAAGGAAGAAAGACCGGAGTACAAAATTTTGTTTAAATTACACATGCAGACGTCAGGTAATTTAACAAATCGAGACAAAAAAGGGATGCCTGTGTACAGCTAAAATCATTATTGCATTAAATCATTCTCTCCTCTCTCTGAGGAAGCCATCCTTGCAGTGTCGCTTGTATCTATTCTGTATATTCGGTTTTGCCAAGAACTTCGAGCTCGTGAGTGAAGAGAAGGGCCCCGGAACACAACCCAAATGTAAGAGTAGACTCTGGATAAACGTTACTTGAGTCCTGTTAATCAAAGAACAGACCCTACCTTGGCTGTTAATGTCTATCTTAATGATGTGCTGCCGCTCTCTTCACACCTCTTTTCCATCTTATTGTAAGAAAATACAACAGAATGCAATGCTTTGCCCACAGAAAATCAATAGGTGGTGATGAGACAATTTCAGGACTGGTGTAGTGGGCAAATGAAAAGCAGTTATTCATCAAACTGTTCACGAGGAGGATTATAGGACCTGATCACTTATGCCTGTGGTGGACTGTACTTCTGAAGAGAAATATCCCCCCCACACACACACTCACAAATTAGTGATGCCAGATACACTCCCATCATGCTGTACATGAGAACTGGACGCGGGGAGACCACTTTTCTTTACACCTTCGCTGAAGAATATTCAGGCAGTTACCACCTGGTATAAGCAAGTGCTTGGGTTTCAATTCCAGATCTGTTTACATGCCTGCACTCCAACTGCCATGGGCTTTGAAATAACTTATGAAGAAAACTGAGAATCAAAGCCAAAATGGCTAGTTCTCCTTGGAAAGAAATTTAGTCTTATTCTCTACTTCATTACTACTACACGAAATACCTCAGATGACTGCAAACAGTCGCATTTGACTTTTATTTTCATTTCTGTGACAAGCTGACGAGAGTGTTCACCACAGGAGGATTAGATGGGGCATGCTTGCCAACTACAAAACGATCCAAAGTAAAATGAACTTCTCTAGCTGGTCCTACTGAGTTATTGCTCTATTTAATTCAGAGGAGGAGTAGCGCTGTTTGAGTACCTCAGCATTAATGCACAATATTCCAAATGTTTATTACTGTAATACTAGCAACCGTTTGTTAATCCCTCATCTTATAATGCCCTCAATTCTCCAAATACCTCCCCCCCGGATGTAAATTCAAGTGAACATTTTGTAATTAAACATCAAAGTAATGGATGCTTCTGCAGCCACTCTGGGCAGGCAGGTTTTTTCATGACATACCAGAGTGTGTTTTCCCACTTTCTCTTAACATGTAAGCACACGTCTGAAAAACTGTTTGGAACCCAGCTGTACTGATATATATGTTGCTATTGTCACTCCACCCAGAAAATGTTGTAAATTGATTTATAAAATAATTTGTTGTCAACTTTTGGATTTAAAAAAGCCACCTTTTTCTTTTTCTTTCTCTCTCCAAACAAACTTCCATTATAGCAATACTGAGAGTATTCCAGGGATCAGGTGACATGGAAATCTACACACATAAAAATTCCATCTTACTCAGAAATCTTTAGACAAACTTGGGATTCACCACTTGTCCTAATGCATAAAATCAGCTGGACGATTCCATGACTCAAATTCTCGTAAATCAGTTACATCGATCCCAATTTTTACTGGAACAACAACTCCCTCCAGTTTCCTCACATGCAGACAAACAGTAAAATGACCAGTGCCTTTCCCCGGGCAAGAAGGGACTTAGAAAAGGTTTGTCCATTTCTACATCTCGTTCTTTTGCAATCAGCTTGGTCTGTATTCATTATTTAATTGTGGCAATGTTGATGCTATTTTATTAAATATATTTGGAAAATTTCAACTTCTAAATGAGACCAAACATCAAATGACCCCACAGCCTAAGTCACAAGGAAGCGAAAACTGGAAATACTGAAGTATTGTAACCTGCAGTGCTAATGGAAATGACAGGCAGAGATTCTGCTACCTAAACCCCTTCTCAAAATGTAAAGCATTTACCTAAAGCACCCATTTACCACTTTCTTTTCTTTTAAAAATCACAACAAAATAGCCACTTTGAAAAGTCAGAATTGATCAGAAATTTGAGATAGATCCTCTAACAATCACGAATCACCAATGCATCTATCTCAAAAAGCATTACTGGATGGGGTTTTTTGTAAATTCATTTTAGCTTGAGCAAGCTCCCCTCTTGTTATTTACATGCTCGATATATACACGATACGGTGTAAAATGTAAACATCAATACCTCCTTTAAAACATGCTGCCATAAAATCTCTAGCCATGTAATCACAGGGACTTCTCATGTAACGTAGCAGACACTGCAGAAGGCTGTACATATTTATGTCACTCCTGCACTGTACATACACTAAACAAGCCATTTAGATTTCTTCTCTTACAAAAATATACCAGGCCACATTATAAAGATTTAGCAGAGCACTGGAGAAAATAAGGGAAATGTGCTATGATTTATTAGCCAATTAAATGCATAATTACTGATTTATCCTTCAAATTACGTATGAAAAGACCTATTGTGCACCAAAATGAAATTTGTAGCGTATGATTACTGGAAATACTAAAAAACTTTCAAAGAAAATGTTCAGCTAGCGTGTACATACACACACGAAGCCAGAGAGGGAGATAATAAAAGCTTTTTACCTGCTAAACCTAAAGCACATACATGAGAAAAATCATGATTATTAAGACATGATGACAGTTAAAATGGTATGGGTTTGTATTTGATAGAACTGCATCTGTTTGTGCCCCGAACCTGAAAGTTGAGATGCTGGTAAAACATTTTCCTGGGCATTGGAAGACCAGAAATACAAAAACGCAAAAAGGTTTTTAAAAATGTTTGTGTTAACTATTGCAATTTTCTTATTGTCCCAAGCAGAGGATATATGTAAGAAATTCAGTAATGTACTCAACGTACGAAAGGAAAAATAAGGGCACTTGTGGAAGAGAAATTCCACAAAAGCCTGGGACCCTGTTATGGACAGAAATCACATCAGCTGCTTTGTGTTTCGGAGTTGTTTTGCAGTCATTTCACTGCCACTGATGATAACAGTGCGTGAAACTTGTGTGGGCAATCTGAAAGCACACAGCAAAAAGCCTTCAAATGGGGCAAAGACTGGAAACTTGCAGAATCACCTGGAACAGAAAGCAAGGGTGGCTGCCTAACCAGGTAAATCTAGCAGAACGTGGTATCCTCTGTCAGACACAAATCCTGGCTGAACAAGAACGGTGATCTCGGGAGCAGGGGAGAGGGAGGAAGAGAAGACCTTCATTCCTTCAGTAAGTTTGCACAAGAAAACCAGGAGGAGGAAGGAGAGGGGTGACACTTGCCAGCCCCTAAAAGCCACAATTCATTCTTTCCAGTTATGCAAGAGTTAAAAATCATTATCAAGAAATTTGGACCTCCAAATATGGCATCATTTTTACTCGTCTAGTAAGATCTGAGGTTTCAGAGTTCACATTTTCAACACTTTAGCCACTGAGTTAGTGAATGATAAAAGCTTACTCCTGCAAACTAACAATTTCAAGAGCAACAGCTAAAGGAAGAGCACAGACTAAGGCAAGACTGAGACTAAGAAAGCCAGGTTTACTGGAAATTAAAAATGGAAAAACCTCAAAGAAAAAGTTTACTGGAAACAAGTAAAAAAGGGATTGCAGACTAACTTCACTATATAACCCAAAGATCCTGCTACATAAAACAGTGGGGGGTTCCCATTATATTGAGTGAGATGTATACTAACGAACATTTTCAAAGGCCTAACAGCTGCTGGACCACTCAAGGGAAACAAACTGTTTAATACACCTAGTAAAAAGCACGTAATTAATAAAAGTATGAAAACAAGCAACTAAGTTTATATTAAGCCTCACGTTAATCTCAGCACACACGGGGGTATTAAATGCAAATATTACCAATAGTTGGAACTCAAAAACTTGTTTCTGTTACAAAGGATTTCATTAGTTCCATAGATATAGATATTATCAAAGGGGAGGTTTGCTAAGTCCCAAAGACTTCCCTTTTAGAAGATTCGTGAAGTTTGGACTTTGGCAAAACAAAAATCAAACCCATGCTGTAGAGCCACCTTCTTCCAACTGCACGGAGTAACTCCACGTCCCTCTGCTGAGATGACTGATGCAGGGGAAGAAGAAGAAACTAAGGATACTTAGTTTTAGTATCCATCATGAGAGTAAAAAATCAGCAACAACAAAAGAAATAATAAACCAAACAACACAGCAAAGGAAGATTCAAGTAGCGGTACAAATCCAGTGGTAAAACACCCGAGCATTATTTGTTAGTTTAAAGCCTGTGTGGTGAGTGCAGCTTATGTAGGAACTGTAAGGGTGTAGAATACTGAATTTGGATTTGGTTTTTAAGTGTGCACCTTAAGGAAATAAGCCTGAGGTGCTAAGTTCCTTGCCAGCTCACCTGTTTGCCCATTCTGCCCTTGGTAACATGGACACCTCTGGGTTATTTCAAGCAGATTTGAAAGACTGGCAAAAAAAAAAGTCTCAAGGTAAACCATTTGCACAGCTTTTCAGAAAATCCATCGTTCGCCACGGGCAAGGGGGGAAACGGTTACTCCCAGCAAGGGAAAGCCAGGAAGCACACGGCCTTAACACCCAGTCGGTTGTCTCTGGGGATGACAGCTAAAGGGACTCACGGGCAGCCACCAAAAGCGGCGGTGCTGCTTCAGCTGCAGTGTCAGAAGGAATTCTGGGGAGAAGCTGAGGTTGCTGCTAAGGGGTGAAGGGTAAGAAGCAAAGGACACGCACGTAGGAAACCAGGTCACAGCAATCCCTCTGCTCACGGAGCAACTGGGTGCTTTCTCCAGGTAAGTGTTTGAAAGGTGAACTTCCCTACCGAAAGAGATGTTAACTTAAGGAGGAGTTGTAACAATAATTTCCAATTCCATTTTGAGTCCGAGTACAAGTTAACTTTGGAGATCTTTAGAACACACACTCAGCAGCAAGAGGCCCTTTTACAGTTACCCATAAAAATACATATATATGCCTGTTGCTTTAGTACTTAAAAATAAGTACTTAATCATACAAAATGATTTTTAGTGTCTTTTCGAATGTACTTTACACAGATGCCCATTATTCTGACTTATAAAAAAGAATGTAAATTAAATTCAGCCCCCAAAATTACATGCAAGTGTTAATCCTGGAGTTAGCAAAATACACTGATGTATTTGATAGCCTACTGTGTATTACAGCTTTCACCTTCCTAACTAGCTACAGAAACTGAAAATGTGCGATATTTTTAACTACTTAAGAAGAATATGGCCATAGATGCTAAATGAATAGACTTCTAAAAACCACAGTAATTCAGGGATTTTAGTAGGTAAAACTAAACTACAGAAAAATCTTCCCAAGTTCCTTCAAACCCTGAGCAGAAATCAACTTTCTGTAGTCTCACAGCCCACACATGTCACTTGAAATTCCAAATCCAGATTTTGGAGAGAACGTGCGTGTTTTTAGGACTCCTGCAGCATGCTAGGAAGCTACTGTTCCTATGTATCCTTAATATGAACCAGTCCCCGAAACACTAACTGAACATAAATTAAGATTTTTGTCACTGATTTTATTTCACCCTGGAATCTCCATTATTGAGAACAATGGAGTAAAAAGCAGAAATCCACTACACATTCTTACGTCGCTTTGTGAATTTTGGCATCTGTCAGTGTCATATAAAACACATTAAAAAAGCAGCACTACCAGTTTTAGCACAAATATTTAAAGCAGTTCAGTATAAACTTTATGTCCAAATAAAGTCTCCTAATATCCAGCAAGGAGTGGTGCAGCTGCATTAGCTCATGTAATGTTTCACACATGGAAACCAAGATGCAAGATTACCTCATTTATGGTAACACTCATAAACTACACAGTACACAGTAAACATGTCTACCCAGCAAATTAAAATATCACTGCACTATGCAGCAGCTGAAGCTATCCAGAACCTGTTTATAATCCAATAGAAACAGAAATTTGTCTTCAGTTCTAGAAATAGGGGGGAGGGGGAGAATCAAAGTCTAAGTAAAATAAACTGCACTGCAAGTGTCACTTGCCCCAAGACTTCCTGCTTCCCACAAAAGACATGCACCCATTCTGGAGATCAAAGGTCATAGCTTTACAATAGAATACATTGTAAATAGGTTTAAAATAATTGAACACAACTGCAAACCAAGGACTCATTTATAGCTTGCTAGGAAAAAAAAAAAAAAAAAAAAAAGAGCTGTTTTAAGTCATTCCAGTATATGAACTGAAACCTGCATTATAAAACTGCATCTGCTTCAAAACTACCAGATCACCACCTGCATACCAGTTGGATTTGGTCATTCCACAGCCTTCTAAATAATGAAATGCCTTGGAGTAAATTACACGCCACCACTGTTTTGATTATCCTCCCCAGTGTCTGGAGGAGCACTGAAAACGGCCGTACCTGCTGCCGAGAGCCTGGCTGCTCAGCAGCCTTCCCAGGACCCGAATCCATCCCCTGCCTACTCCTGCACCAGCGAGCATCCATCCACACAAGAGCTGCAAATACTCGCTGACCACACTGGGTTTACTCCTCGCACAGCTCGCCAGTGACTCAGTGCCTGGGATGGTGACCGCCTAACTCTCAGCTGGGGGTGAGGGGGGGAGAGATGGCACAACTCTCTCTCCCATCATCCCGATGGCTTGCAAGATCTGGCTCTGTGTGCTTCCAATGAATCAGCATTTATCCTGTGTCCCAGAGGTGCTGTCAGTGTGCCCTGTATGTACCTATCAACCTCAGCTTGGGGATGTACTTACTAGTCATTTACAGCTACCTGCTCTTCTGCTTTTGTAAAACAAATAAATAAAATCTATCTCAACATTTGCTGGAGGAATAAAGCTATCAAATGTAAACGCACGCTCCTGTCCAACCTGATAACCTCGATTTTTATTTAGAAATGGAGAAGGCCTCAGTTCTGGGCTGAAACAACTCAAAACCTGTTTGGAAAATGAACATTACCAAGGCATGCTTTACAATTTATTGTAGCTATCTTTGCACGCCGCAGACTCCTTGACAATTTACAATCAGCACTGTTCTTCAACGGACCAAAGCAACTATGTCACACAGGTCCCCAGTCAGTATCAACAAGTAAAACCTTTGGAATTAACAATGGTTACTAAAAGCTCCTACAGCTCTTCACACGTCCAAAACCCTGCGTAGGTTTTAATGGGATATTCCTGTGAAAACAAACTATCACCTCAAAGTTACGGTTCCTAAGGTTTATCTGGCATGCAATCTATTAGTAAAGCTCCAATACCTTCCTTCTGGGCATAATAAATATGGAGGTTTGCTGGGATTTGTTAATATATTTGCTATCTCACCAGGATTAAAGGCAGGAAATAATTCCATGATATTTACTTCTCTCTGCTGTTAACCTTCGTTACCTCTATTAGACTAGCAATTATACCCCTACAAAACCGTAATCGCTACTCAGAGTCACAGCAAAAAGACAGTTCATCACGAGACTCAATTGATGCTCCTTTTAACAATGACCCACGAACAATTAACTACGGCCACCTCCTTAAATCTGCGGGTTTCACCCTGTGGTTTGCAGAGCACTTTGGTCTATGGACTACTTTTCTAGCAGACCACAAAGGGTAATTAAGGAAAGTCTTGGCTTACTGTCAGCTGCCTAAAATTTGCTACATGGGAAAATGAACCTTCCATGGAAAATTTTATGGTGGTCCAGAAAAAAAAACACACCAGAAAGTCACTGCCATAGAACTTTTCTTACGCAGCAGAAACAGACTTTGGAATTCTTACAGCAGTTTTGACCTCTCGGGTGCTGCAGGTGAAGAGTTCTCCCAAAAAAATGAAAGCCTGGAATGATCAGGAATTAAACGGGAATGTGATTTCTAGTGGAACATTTACCTTTGTAGGTAGGGTCTGGCAGATTCACTACCTTTTTTCACCTCCCCTGTTCTGGCAGCACTTGTGGCTGTTAATAAAATACTTCTATGTGATAAAACACATTTCGTCCACAGAGACATGCAACTGACAGTGTCTCAGAGTACGCTCTTTTGCCCTGTTGCACATTACTTATGCTGAGTGATAAAGTCCACATTTTTCTTGGAAAAATCAAAATCCTTTACACAGACTGCTACAAAACAACCCTTCACTCCCACCTAAAAGGAATTTCTGGTCTCTCTTGCCATTTCTTGAGAACATGTAACCAGTTCTTTCCCACCTTTTTCCATCAAAAAAACCCAAACAACCTCACACACTCTGTAAGAAAAAGCAAATTAAATCTACCAAGCCATATTTACATGTTTTCTTGTACGTCTAACACCTTAGAGATGAAAGGTAAGGATACTGAGTAATTTAAGAGCAAGATACAAGAAATGGGATATCTAAGAAGAAACATCAATTTAAAATCCTCAGAAATACAATAGCTTTCTCTTTTTGCTTTTTGGCAATGCACTTTGTTTGCACATTGGCCTTCTCGGCAACCTTCCCTTTCCTAACACTTCATGGAATGCTGAATAATCATACTAGACATAGATCAAGAAGTTGGTATCTTCATGTAACCAAAAATAAACAGGATTGAAAATGCAAAGTCCATTTCTTCGTGTCATGGAAAGACCAATCCATATCAGAGCCCCTCAGTCTTCTGAACACTGGGAACCCATAAAACAACAGAAAAGAGCTTCATGTCTCCTTTTCCACAGAGGGTGGTTACATACTTTTCAAGCTGCTTAAAAAAGACTTTTGTGTTAAAAAACTTCTCCCAGAAAGCTGGATTTCACCCCTGCTCTAGGACTGCCATCTAAATCTGAGTTAACTACACCAACCTTTTTACAGGTACTCATTAGCCAATCTATATTTTGGGAGAGACTTACACTGATACAAAGGTTTTTCAAAGTGTAATTAGTTCAATGATTATTTTCACCATATTTCATGGGCAAAGTAAGATTTGTTGAGGGTTCAGCAGCAATCCTGACTTAAGTGGTTTCTGCCTGTCACACTTGTTCCAGCCACTCATTCTTGACACCCAGACACACAAACACAACTATTTGTTGGCTGAATAGCAAAGCAAATGAAAACAGAGCCAAATTAAAACCAGTATTTTGTCTTTTCTTTCAGAATTCACAGAATGCTCAATGCTCTGAAAAATGTCAATACTTTAAAAATAAACATTAATAATTATTAGGGACGATAGATCATCATCTTTAGCCTCCTCTGCATGTGTAAAATAGAAATAATACAATTTCCTTATCACACGATGGTCATGTAATGGTAAACTTACTAATACTTGTAGACAATTCAGATACCACAGAGTGAATATTAAAGAAAAGGCCAGGCAGGATGCTGTTCTCAGATTAAGAGTTCAAACAGCATGCAATAAATAAGGTTTGAAGCTATACAAATGTAACAGCACGGAGAAGAAAACAAAATCAACCCAAACCCCAACAAAACAACGAGTAACTTATTACAAGTTGTAGATTGAATGCAGCAGCAGAGAAAAAACCAGCACATGCTCCTTTGGTTAGTAGCTATGTGTTAGGGCGTAAGCTAAAGCAAACTGTATCCATGGCATACAGGCATAGTTCTGGGTTTGCTTTGCAAGTATTTTAAGTCTATGAACTTAGTCCATAAAGTACACAAAGAGAGAGAAAAAAGGATCACTTCAGTTGGATCACTTAGCGTATGAACAACGTCTCTATGCAACCTGCAGCCGATTCCTAAACTCATTAAAAGCCACAAAGTAGGTGTTGTAGAATCACGGTTCTGAAGGAATTCACGGCCAAAATATACTTTCTTAATGTTTTCCTGTTGCTGCCTTTGTGGAAAGGCCCTTCAGCTACCAAAGCAAACAACTGAATGATGTGAATTCAGACATGGAATGACTGTAAGGTCAGCACATGACCGCTAAGCATTCATGACCCCAAATTAAGAGGTATTAGCCTCTATCTACTAATCCTTGGGTCACAAATGTACCGCCTGCACCAAGAACATTAAAAATTCCTGAGATTTGCTTACACCCCACTGCTCGAAAGATCGAAAGCTAACATGCATGAAGTGATCAGATAAGAGAAAGAGGCAGTTCTGTGCTCAAAATCATATTAAAAATGCCATGTCTTTCAGTCAGCTTTCCTGTTAAATTCCTATGAAAGTACTAGAGCAACAGAATCATCTGCCGAAAAGAAACAAAAAGAATTTTAAGTTCACAGATCCTAACGGTTCAAATCCAAAATATAATTTCAAAGGACACTGGAAAAAAGAAGCTACGTGCATCTTTGCAGTAAATGCATTCAGAAGGTATTACTAGTGTAATTCTGCTACATGGGATGTGCAAATTAAGTTCTACATTTTGGCAGGATGGCTCGAGCTTTTAAACTGTGTAAGACGCTAAGTTTTGGTGTTTTCACATCATGTGAGAGAGAACGACACTCATTCTGTCAGCAAGATTACATAAAGGTTTTTACCGAGAATAAAATCCCAGCTTTTTATGCTATTGTGACACATTTTATGTCTGAATTTTACTTGTTGAAATTAACAGCAGCATTTACATCTCCCACACTTTCTTGTTGTAAAAATTACACATTTGTAGTAAGAAAATACTTCAGCAACGAGCCCTTTGAGGAGACCGAAGAAGTTGCGTTAATCTTCTTAGCTGGCACCAGATCTAACTACAAACTTCATACCTAAAATATGAACCTAAGACTTTGGTAAGGTATCAAGCAGACCTTATTTAGGTTCCTGAATTAGAATCTCTGCGTAGGCACCGGAGACTTTAAAGCTATCTTCATTTACCAATCCCTCTCATATTCCCAACATTTTTGGATTTACAGATAGCAACACAGAGAGCCCCAGAGATGCTGAACAGATCGGGTCGCTCTATTGATTCCTCAGGGTAGTTTCTCATCAGTTTCTTGTGAAATTCTCTGCTTCTTTGCCTGTATCAGAGCTTTCTGTCGCTAAGCTCCTCTTTCACTATTCACGTGCCACCACCTTCTCTAGTCTCTTTGTGCAAAGTGATCACTGGACTTGAAAACCCTGATATTTCAGTGCAGTTCCGAGCTGGCTGCTGGCAAACAGATTCTGGACACTACTTGAGTTGAGTCTTTCCCGTACTCTCTCACTTCTCCTAACATCCTCATGATGCCTTATGATAAATGGAACAGGAAAAAGGGGAAAATTTCAGTTGCAGAAGTGTGATTAAGAAAGAAGCATCCATCGCTAAGAAACCCCGTGGCTCACTTCATAGAATACCACTGGAATACATTCCTTCCCCTTCTCCTGCATTGGGACTTACTCTTGTTAGGGGAGTGAGAAAACTGACACAGAGCAGAGATGGCCATCTGGCAGACCACGGCGAGACCCAGCTTGCCAGGAGTTTTTATCTGCTCCTCTAGCATGCCTGCCCATCAGCAGCTCAAACAGAGGACAACCTTTATACATGCTGCAGCACAAAGGTGTATAAATCAACTCAAAATCAGCAGGACTTAGAGTACTGGATAGAAAAGTGAGCTAACCTGACTGTGTTGATCTAGCCAGGAATAAAACTGACCAGAGTACATGGTAAGTGCTCCACAGCCCAGCTCAGGGCAGTCTTCTACACAACCACAATATCAAAGCGGTAGCTAAAACACCACAAGTCAGCACGGTTCTTACACCTTGGGCACAAGGGTCTATAAATGAGTCATAAACAGGTTAGATGACGTGTCTCACGGGAGGCATCTCAAGCCAATTTTTCCATTAAGTGGTCACCTACGGTTCCAACAATAAAATAAGGACGTCTCGCTATATTCAGGAGAGAAACTTCCAAACCAGAGCGAATTAATCTGGATCTTTCTCTCTTCTAAACTTCTTCTAAACCATTAAAGCATGCAGGGCAAAACTGCAACTGGGACAGGGTTCAACAAACGTGTAAAGTCAGAGAAGAACACAATGTGCTACCAATCTGAGAATGGCTCAGCTCTGTCCACACCAGCAGTACGAGCAGGCTGAAAGCAAGCTCTGGGTGTCAGCTATCTTTGTATGCAGCTTTGGAATGGGTTTTAATCATAGCTTAATTCTGGTGTATACACAGCCCAAGGGTGTATGTGCTGGCATCGGTCTGAAGGGAGGATGCTGACAGCACAGACACCCAACTCCACTGCAGAATGGCTAGTTCGTGTGCTTTTAGTATCTTAAAGAAAGGTTTAATAAATTAACTGACTATAAAGAAAATAGCCCTATCAGAATATGCAGTAAAATTTAATTCTTAGTTTATTTATATTAGTTTAGGCAAAACATATTAAAGCCCTGTTATTAAAAAAGTTATTCTGTGATTTATGATGAAAGCAGAGAACACTCCAGCAACTCTTGGAGCATGCTCTCACCATCTTCCATTCCTAATCCTCATTACAAAGTTCTTATTCTGCCTCAGAAAGCAGATGGCAAGAGATAATGTCAGGAACAATTAGGAGGCTTCACTGCCCTTAGGGACTCTTCTGCTCTATACTTGTGATACTTTTTTCAGAGATTTTTAAAACCAGGATACTTTGCACTGTTTCATCTAGGGATACTGTGTGGAACAGCCTCAAAACAATTACAATAGTCTTCTGTTGCTGTGCCTCCCCCCCCCATATGAAACAATGGAGAATTATGTATTTTGTTATTAAATAAAAATAAAGGCATTATAAATGAAACATCCAACGTTACTTTCATTCTACACACTGCAAAACTAAACCCTTTTGAGCTTCCCAATATTTTTAATCATCTTCCTCTGAACTGCTCGCATGCTGTTGAACCTTTCATGTTTTTATGAGCCTGGTTCAACTCTCACTTACAACCAGCTTGGATCAGATCCAAAATTTCTTCTTAAACTGTGGCTTGGAGCAATCCTACCCGTTTGGCAAAGGAAGAACACAAAGAACCTCACAAGAGTAAAGATTATGTCACTTTACGCAGAATTTTGTCTGTTCACAACTTATGTGAATGCCATTTACATTTAAGTTCTCATTAGTATCTTTATTCCTGCTTTACAAGCTGTTGCTTTTTATTAACAACATTAGTCTACCTAAATAAAATACAAAGAGGAAATAAAACTTCAGAATGAAAAGAAAAAAAGAAAAAGAAGCTGAGAGGAAGACAGATTTCATACAATGAGTATGTTGGAGATTCATTTTGAAAATTTAGTATTGAAGATTGAGAAAAGCAAGTAACTTCCACAAATAAAAAAGGCAGGCTAGCTTGGTTCTAGAGCCTTCTTTGAGTTACCTAAACTGTGTCTTTCTCTAGAGATACCATCCAATATTCTCCTCCAAAGCAGCCCCATTAATGGAAGATATACCTGCCCTCTGTTGCTCGATCAAGTTCCCCTCCACCAGCAGCCACTGTGCCTCAGGTCTCCGACTGACCCTGGCACATGTGAACTCCCTGACATATTCCAGTCAAACTGAACCAAGCTAGACAGCCACAACATTTTCAGCTAGTTAAAGTAGCCTGGAAAAAGGGTGGAGTGAACACAAGCATGAGAAATTCTATCACCGGTGGTTTTAACTAATGGTTCTTTCTACTTCACAGGGAACTTTCATGCTTGAAAAGCAGAACGATGCTATTCATTTAAATTACAGAGTATATGGTATTTGTGACTATTAGAGAACAAAAAAAGGGCATCTTTTATTTGAGTTGGTTACATAGTTGACTGTCTACCTCACAAATTCAACTAATGCAGTTCAATAGATCAGCAGCAAGTACTTACAGGGGTACCTTGCAGCATGTGCGCTCTTTTAACAAATAAAGATGGAGAGTAAAAATTACAACCCAAGAGATTTGGGTTTGCTGGAATTGCTTCAAAAAGAGAAAACGGAAAAGGAATTCACAGTCCTTGGTTATTTAAGGGCGGACCAACCATCTGAGCAAAGGAACCAACTGCCCAGTACATTTATTACTTGGGTGAGCATGACCTTGATTGTCAAAGGGCTGCATTTGTTTTGCTAAATACATTCTCCTAGTTGACTGATGGGCTATAGTTTGGCCTCTCCTTAAACCAAAAGGGCTACACCTGAACTTCCAATTAAAGGGTAACAACTGGCAGATGTGAAGGAACATCTAGCAGGAGGCTGATGCTGAGCAGATGGGCCGGGGTGCAGCAACCTTTTCCATCAGTTTCCACCCACTGCTTTTGCAAAAGCGCATAATCAGCACGCGCCTGACACTACACTTCCTCCAGCAGCACTACGATACTCCCCGCAGAGCGCCGCGCTGCTAGGCTTAAACCAAGATCAGAAACACAGCTAACTAGAGCCTGTCTACCTCTCCGCGTCCACGCTGCAGCCTGCGGTTTAACCGTACACCAACTCTGACAGAGAGTTTAAGAAGTTTCCGCTCTGGAACGCTCGCGCTGCTCTGTGGCCAGCTATGCCCCAGTGCCACCGTCGCTAGAGCGATATTGGAAACCGGGTTGCTAAAAGAAACACCCAGGTTAGAAACGTGGCTTTCTAGTATCATTTCAGTGATCTAGTTTAGGTACAACCTCACAAATATTTGCTCCCTTACAGAGACACAGATGGGGAAATGTGGTGAGGGATACGAAGAAGAAGAGAAGGGGGACTCACCTTAGCGACAGCCCTGCAAGTGCCCTTTGTTTTGGGAATTTGCCTTAAGATTTTCCTTTCTATAAAGCCAGAATATGTGTTGTACATTCCTAAAGCATCGTTAGTTTGACATGGGCAAGAAAAAGATAGCTTTATTTATTAGAGTGAGAAGAGGTAGGGTACCGTTTCTCTCCTGAAACTCCCATATGTCCCTCTGTAGCTTGCCTTAACCACTGACAGTAAGGTATTTTATTTCATGCTACACGTTATGTACTGCCTAACACACCAGCTAACTTGTTATTTGCACAAATGCCCACAGCCCCTTTCTGGTTCCTGTCTTTACCCTTAATGTCACTGAATCTAATTACACACTCTGAAAAAAAACATTACTTTCTAGCAAACTTTCATTTTTCATTTCATGAACAACCTTTACATCCTTATGTTACGAAGCAGAGAATGTCATTTCTGATGCCTCTTCTCAGTACTATTCATTATGCTTTTATGATGCTCTTTCTTATTCACCTCTCTTCTAGGAAGAGGAAACTCTTTCCTCATCTGAGAGATTTTCCTGCCTCCCTATCATTGTCAGCAGCTTTCCCTGTGCCCCAGATGGTTTTAGCAACATTACTGTTCCTCATCCCAGGCTTTCAAAAAGTGGAGTCTTGCCAGGGAAAAGCACTGAAAGCAAAGCCTCAGCTGACTCTCTTCTGTCTCCTTCGATGTAGGGCACAGATGGCCCTGTTTTCTCAGCCCCTCCCTTACTTCAGCTGAAGACCACAAATTCTCAGTTTATTTCTCCACAGCTCCACATATGTAAATGATACAAAATCTCACTTTCTTTCCCAGCACTTAAGTTGGAAACTTCTCTACATTCTGACTGTATTACAAATACTTTATTTAGACCAAACTGCCCATCAAATTCAAATTTAGCAGCATATTTTTACATATGATCTATAAATAAACTTCAGACAACATGGAAACAAATCCAACACCACCATATCCTACCAGGTCTCTCACCAGCACATTCTGGTCAGAGACACCTTAATGGGAAGAGCAAGGGGCAATATTCCTTTGCAAAGCAACTTCCAATCACACACTGTAATTCTTAATAAATCGAGTATGAAACTGCCATCTATTCCACACTGGTTTTCTCCCTTACCTCTACCGAGCTTGTGAAGCAATTTCTCCACGTTAATCAAAATTCTTAATACATTTTCAAGGGTCTCCCTCAGAACACCGTTCACAGGGAGTGCCCAGGCACAGCATTCGGAGAACAGACCCGCAGAAGACAGACAGATTTAGTGAACACCTGTTAAATGGGGCGATGGCTCCAGCACAATTGTTTCCCACTTCATTTCACACAGTAATAACTTTAATGTCCTCCGTGGACTCGCTTTCAAACACCAGCTCTACAACGTCAAACAACAAAAGAGCTGAAAGCAAATTTAATTGTCTAGATTGCTTCCAATCAACTTTTTTGGATAAAAGCAAATTTCCCTACCTTAGTTTTTCTTTATTTTCTTTTTTTTTTTACACCGTATATGCTCAAACTGTCTTATCATTTGGCTTTTATAATCTTACCCAACCGTGTATCATTCTCTTCCATGTTTCAGTATTTATCATGCCTATGAGAAAATCTGCATCTCTCATTACTGCCTTGAATGTCCATAGTCCTCGTTTAGTCTTTGTTCCCCTTGACTCTTCTGCATCCATCCGGGCTTGCTTTTCACTGCTTTTGTTTTGTTTTGTTTCTTTGTCTCACTCAAAATATTTGTACTTTTTGGTTTTTATGCTGCTCACCTTGTTTAGTCTCAGACTGCACTAAGATTTCACATAACTGTGTAGTGTCATAATGATTAGTGAGTAATTTAAACTAGGTTTAGAATGTGGTATGTTGGGTTTGGGTTTTTTTTTTTCCTTTTTAATATGAATGATGGAATTATTTAATACATAGAAAATTTTGAATTATGAAGAGCTGCAGATTCTGATGCCAGCTTTTTTAATTTGTTTTTTTTTTCCACAAAAGCAAAGACAAGCAGACTACCCAGGAAATCATGTTCCATGATTCCATTAAGCTTTTTTCATTCAGGAAGACTGGCATCTATCAGATAACTTTCAAAAATTACTGAAATGCAAGCATGGCTGGACTTTTTTTTTTTTTTTTTAATATTTTACTGTGCTTACAAGCTTGAAGTCCAGAGTTTGGCTGTAATTTCAATAAAGCAACTTCTTTGCAGAGTTCACAAACAAGGGGTAATGAAGCTGTTATTATGGAAGGAAAAGATTTTACAAGCTCTGCTTTCCCTTCCTATTTCCATATCCAGATTGGATATAAAGGAGATCAATGCTTTTGGCTAACAAATGATCATACTTTACCTGTGTTGCTGGTTTTATTTAAGAAGGAAAAAAACATGTTCTTTACATCATCACATTTGCTTTTTACTACATATTAACTTTGTCCTACAGACACACCTCTCCATCATATATATATTATCCAAACCCCAGCTTCCAATATTTGCATTTTTTGATGTGTTACAAAACCAGAATGTTTTCAGCATTCTTAAGTTCTATTCAAAAACATGGCTTGAGTTCACTTTTCATTACCTCCCTCATTCTTGAATATATTGGACTTCCTTTGTATACTAGTCTCCTTGACCAGTTAATCAATAAAAAGTCTTACCTGAAAATTAGTAAAACTGCTATTCCATCAGAATTGGATTGAAATAAATGTGAATTTATGGCTGTATTTCTTAGATGGCTCTTCAATAAAAAGAAGTTATTCTTACACACGCTCTGCGTGTGTCAGTTGTACACACGGAAAAATCAGTCTACTTCTGTTTATTCCCAGACTTTCAGAATCTTTTCTAATAGGCCGCAGATCATGTTCCCTAGAAACAGTTCTTCTCTCCTTTTCAAAAAATGTCTTCTATTGAATGATCCTTTTATTTCCCCTCTAGAATACCCACCGATTAGGTTTTCAGTTGCGCTGAATTCACCTAAGCATGGTTACGCTGCCATCAC
>JANHFX010001464.1:0-10393 GCA_027560015.1 Chloroceryle amazona | reverse complement strand
ATTTCCCCTCTAGAATACCCACCGATTAGGTTTTCAGTTGCGCTGAATTCACCTAAGCATGGTTACGCTGCCATCACAAAGGTTATTCCAGACTTACCTGCATCTATGAGATTGGAATAAGATGCTTAAAAATATGTACTGAAGGTCTGATTCTCCTCCCTTCCTGTGCTAATAATCAGACCTGTACACGGTATCATTAAATCTAAAGACTGCCTACAGTTATCTGGTATTTCTTGATTCTAGCCTGCACATCTGTGTCAAAGATAACACAGGTTCTAACTTTGAGGAAGTTAAGTCTAACGGTGCAAAAAATCCTGCTGTGCCACACCCGGATAATGAAATTGTTACACGTGGCTGAGTTGGTAGGAGATGAGTGTAGTGGTGCAGTGACACAATTGCACCAACACACCACTTACCTCGGGTGCAAAACAAAGAGGTTTAAGCCGGTGTTGGTGTTCTACATGGACAGACCGAAAGGCAAAATCAGACAGGCAGTCGCTAGCTCTGCACACAGCAGTCACAGAAGCACTTCTGGAGGAAAGGAGGAATCCTGCTGCTTAAATTAAACACGCTGTCCTACATTTCTTCAACTCTTTAAGAGACTTCCTGTGCTCCTCTGCCTGTTAAGCACATACATGGTGCAGCCCCTGTGCTTCCCAGGACTGTCTTGTTTTCACAGATGAGGAAAAAAAAAATGTGGTAAACAATATCAAATGTTTAAATACATGCAGTCCAATATGCCAGCAACGTGGACGTTTCACAGCCAGCTTCGCAGAAGAATAATATTCCTGCCAACTTCCTGGATTAGACTGTTAAGTTTCTTACCCTTCTATGAATGAAAATGTTTATTTTGTCTGATACAAGGAACCTCACCTTCTGCACAAACCTTTTCCCATAGTCACAGCTTGAAAGCAAACCAAAGGGAAGGCAGCATAGTGTTTTGTGTTGCACTGTCAATAGTCACTTTTAAACATACAGCTGTTTTAAATGCATTGCACACGCACGTGGCAGAGAAACACAAGGATTTGCCAGTAAAAGCAAAGTTACAGGCTACATTCCAACCTACTTTTTCTCTTACAAATTTATGAAAGTGATTTTTTCTAGAAATGAAAATGCTTGTAGAGTTGATAGATACCCTCCTGTCAGAAGACAGCACATAAATCTCCTATTGTATGTGGATTATAATTGCCAAAGACAAGTCACAAGACACCACCAAACATCAGAGCTACAAATGGAAGTAAGAGGTCAGCTGCATATATGTTTCATGAAGTACAGTTTGAAACAACTGGTATCAAAATTCTTTTTCACCATGATCCATCACCTCTCTAGAGAATGAACAGATGTGTAACATGCCAAGAGAACCATCTAGAAGAGCTCGAGTAGAGTGAAGAGTTCACAGAGCTATGGTTTGCCACCTTTCCATTCTACACGCCAATTCTGTACACAGCTCAGATTGCCAGAAGCATCTCGATCACGCAGCCCACGCCGCCCTACCTGCATTCCAGCCAACCCTGCTTAAACTGCAACTGCCAAGTAGGTGCTGCACGGAGAAGACCCAACGTTGCTAATTAACCCTCTTCATTTCAGCCTTTCTCCTGCTCACTGATGTTTGTAACATATTTAACAAGTAAGCTAGTACCAAAAAGCTATGATTAATAATCTAGCCATCCCAACTGAAACAGTTCACACCCACCTGACTTTCTACAGCACTTTCTGCAGCACCTCTGTAAATACACAGCTGCAGAACCAGGAAGAAATACCACAAAGAGACTTTTCAAGATAATACAAAAAATCCAGTGCATTCCAAGTGATGAGCACTGCAGTTCAGTATCTTCGACTAACAGCAGTAGTTTTAATAGACTGAAAGTAGCATAATGTTCTTGAAACCATCTTTAGTGGTTTTTTCATCCCTTTGCTTTCCATAGACGAGAATGAAGACTCATAAAAATGCAGCTCTGAGTATTGTTACGTTACTTTGCAGGCTGTGTTGTGTTTTCTGGTGCAAGGTGGAGGAGTTTGTGCTAAGAAGTAATGCACCATATCGACCGATAACGATCCTCATTCCCACTGTAGATCTTTCCTACAGCTGGTGGTTCTTAAGGCTAATTCATTTTGCTCCACTAAAATCTGTATTGGGGTGAACAGCTGGCAGGCCCTTCCTTTCCATTTCACTCATCGTGGCAGGGTAAATTTTGTGCGTGGTACCCTCATGTATTTAAGTATTTCATTTGTTTCAGAAAGCATCCTAGGTTTCCATCACTACATTTTCAATTATTTGAAAATTGGATTTCAAAACTCTCAATCCTGCACAGTAATCTCATCACTGCTCTAATTTGTCCTGCATTTTCCCCAGCACTGAATCAAATGGATAAATCATTAATCATGAAAGGACTAACTCTGCAATAAAGCACTAAAATACTTAAATTGAGATATATTGTGGAAAGCTGCCTTGACAGACCTCAACAACTTTATTATCATCGAAGCAATCTAATTTGCAAAAAGCTGAGGCTCATCAAAGCTGTGTGAAATTTAGTTATTATCAGCTGATTAATAGTTTTAAATTAATTCTTACCTATTCAGGCGTCCAACCTTCAATGGGAGGATAAAATAGATCACTATTCAGAACAAACAACTGCTTTACTGGGATTTTTAGCTATTCCTAACTATCAGTGGGAAGCAGGGACTTGCCTTGGGTTGCACCCGGTCTTTGTGAATGTTCATTTTGACAAGCACGGTAACAAAGGCACTTAGAATTTCCATCAGCTTTCATGGGGTAATTATCACTAAGTTTAAAAGAACATGTCTGTTTCCACATCTGACAACTACTGGTTGTCTCTAAGAAACCTGAAGATTTCTGTACCCAAACAACACTGAGCATCTATCTCTTTATACTCTTCCCTCCTCAGTTTACTTGGTATCCCACCAAGTAAACAACCCGCCCTTTGCTCACGTACTAATGCTCTGAAGATATCATAATTTCAAAATAATAAAGGAAGGATGCAATAGGGTTTTTTTCTGCTTTGTCAGGGGAGGAATTATAATTTTATCTCATTTAAATCTTTGTAGGGTTTTAACTTCTCTTAAGCAAGTACTCTTAATTCCCATGACACACAGATAGCGTATGTAGAACAGTGGGATTATACAACGGTACAACTATTGCCAACTTCAACTGTGTAAAATGAGAAACATTTGCAGGTATCTTAGCAGTGGTTCTGTGGCATTAAATATAATACACAGCTTTAGAGGTATATAAAAAGGTTTTGGAATGGTAAAAACATGGTCACTTTTTCACCCAACTATAGACGGTCCCAGAGAAAAATATGCTACCCTCCACTGATTTGTGCTCTTATAAAAGATTGTGCTATCCCAAACTAATACAAAGTACCACCCATCTGCAGAAGCAATGCTTGCATTTTATACTTCTTTGTATTGCCTGGAATGACACCCTGATGTTATCATTTAGCTCATCGTGGCATTCCATCAATCAAAACCCAGTTTTAATTATACACCACTCTGCTCTTTCTCTCGGAGCGAACACAGGATATCCAACAATCTATTTCAATTAGAATACATACTTGATAGACTTAAAAATAGGTTAGGAATCACTTTTAAATCAGCTATCAGCCTGTCAATTAATGTTCTGAACCCCTGCTATTGACCCAGTACCGTACAAGCTGTTATTATGCACTGTCCTACATATCATCTGTTCCCCGCGCTGGTCTGTTCCAGAAAGACAGACAGCTGCAACAGTATATCCCTGTTCAACCTGAGGACCATCTGACTTTAATTGTAGCACACAGCTTGATGTGGGTCTGGTTATGAGAAGCCAAAGTATCACACTGTAATAATCTGGAAAAGCAGAAACCTGCCAACACAAGGCTGCAAACAGGGGCTTGGGCTGGCTGGCTGGCTGACGGGCTGCGGGAAATATGATTAATGAGCGAGGTATAATGATATCAGGAACCCGATTAGCACCACAAAAAGGTCACAGATCAAAGCAGTATGCATTTCATGAGCTCCAATCATTGTATAAGATCTGTGGACTTAAAGAGGTAAACTGAAATGCAAAGGGAGAAAAATACCTATGTGTGATAGCTTACAAAAGGAACGCTTAAAATACTATAATCACTATCTGGTCCCAACCAGGAAGCAGTAAGGAAATATTAATGGCGTGAATCAGCCCATGCCAGGTAGGAACAAGCTTTTTTGGATACTGTCTGCAAGGAACTCAGTTTTAAGCATTCTTCCTAAACACACCTATTCTACTCCAAAAGAAAGCAATGAGGATTTGATGCTGGTGGTACCCAATCCACTACATATTACCAGAGGCAAAAGCAATGTGGTATTTGCATGCAATTTTCTCAGGTTTATTCCACCGCAAAGCCAGCAGATAACAGAGGGCATCATCCATAGCAGCACTGACAGGGCTGCCACCACCACAGTAAGGTTAACTGTGCCACACAGAAGCAGTTCAAGCAATTCATCGGTGCAGAGCTTTCAATTTAGTGCTACCAAAGTGACCAAAACTTGAATTACAGCAACAGTATCAGGGACCTACAGTGTCACCAAAAGGGACGATTCCTGACAGAATTTAATATACCATCACTTGGGCAATTATTTCTCACTTTGATAATTAACTTAAGCCTTGTAAAAAAAAAAATCTGTTCTGTCCAAGTATGTGATGCTTGAAAATTGCTTATTCCTGTAAAAGTTCTTTAGTAACTAATTTATGGCAACTTTTGCACATCTTTCAATACACCATTTGAGAAGCAGTAGCACAAGGTCTACATCCAAAGCAGAAGCTACAAAGCCAAGCAAATTAGTAGCAAAGGTGTTTTTTTGATTAAAATAGGTTCAAAGTCACAATCACTAATGAATTAAGTGAGAGGTAAGAGGGAGAAAAAGACCACGTCTGGTATCTGAAGAGTTTTTGAGAGCTTCCCTGCCTTAAACTCAGTATTTCCCAGTTAGCCGATTACCGCGTGAATGCTGCAGCCACATTTTTCAAGACTCATGAAAAAAATATTGTGTAATTTATTTATTTATTTTAGAGTGCCACTGCTGCAGAATCCTTTCCTTCCAAGAAGAGCCTAGCGTCGCAGCTTTGAGAATGTGCTGGAACACCAGGAGTGATACTGCAGCAGCTCTTCCGTAGGCCATTATGCTAGCCACTGCTAACAACAGCACTTGCCAAAACAGGGAGGAGAACAGCAATACAGGTTTGGGCAACACAGCAGGCAACAGACAATTTGGTTTTATTTTCTTCTAAAAAGTGCTTTGAAAAATATTAATTTAATGGAAGAAATGGAAGAGGTGGGAGAAGATTTAAAATGCAACCCTCCTTCCTGAAGCATTCACTGATCTTTGGAGTTAAATGAATCCTAAAATAATAATAAACCAAACAAACAAACCAACCCAAAACAACAACAAAACCAAACCCCAGACAACTAAAATTACATTTAAGCAACCAGAGTGACAAATATTTCTATGTTTAAACAATGTTTTCCAAGTCTTCTGTAACGTGTTGCCTGTATTAGCTCTTTAGAACCCCAGGAGCTGACACACAAATGGGCTAAGATGCCCTGCGTATTTCGACGACACTCAATTTTTTTTGAGCAAATCTAGAGAATGAGCAATATTAAATGTGTTTTTTCTTCCTAAACTCATAAATCTAACATTTCTTCAGATAATTTCAGCCACAGTCCTACAGAAACGATAAAAAGCTACATATTGCAAGCAAAGATCCACGCTATTTCAGAAGAATCTTGCAAGAGTGATGTTATTTGACAGACAATAGAAGATCTTACCAGTCTGTTTATGCGAACAAATTCTTCCGGGGTTTTGGCCCACGGTGGAAGTTCAACATCAGACACCACTGTTCCATCATCCATCACTCCCAGGTTGTAATTGTTGCTGTTGACAAATATCTCTGGGAGGTAATAGAATTCAGGAATCAATTCCTGCAGAGAAATGAAAAACAATGCAACGTTATAATCTCTGCCAGAGGATGCACTTTGTCACGTTAAAAAATGTAATTATTAGGTTAAATCATTAGGTAAAGAGAATATTCCAAATCCTCCCGCAGACATCCCCCTTCTCCCTAGAAAGGAGAAATTCTCTCTTACAATCTGTTAAAAAACCTTTAGATATGGTAAATCCTCCTCATGCTTTTAACATGAGAAAGAGCTAAGACGAGACAGGCTATAAACCAGAAAAGTCAGAACATCGGCTTTGACTGCATAATATGCACGGAGAAGCTTATAAAACTGAAGTAACAAATGTCACATGCTACAAACAATATTTAGTGGAAAGCAACAAGCACCAAGGATGTTGGGAAGCTGGGGGAAATTGGTTCTTTTACATTTTAACACAATCCAAATTTTTGAGTCCCAAGGCAGAAATGACAGTCTGTCGTTTGGGGGAAAGTAGCGCTGTACGTATTAATTACTCCACTGTAAAACCCATTTATGGTCTTATTCTCTCTAACATAAAGAGTCTAAGAGCTTAATGTTTGGGCTATTATCTAGGACTGGTCAATGACCAGAAATATATATATATATTTAATAAATTCTAAAGTACCTGGAGTTATACCACATGTTCAGAAAAACCCCACAGTGTCAAAGCTGAATCAAGCTAATATTTTCCTTTTATGCAAAGGTCATTAACTCAATTATGTGTCCAGTCCATAATTACAAGGAAGAATCAAGGATAAGTTCACACATACACAGAAAAAATAAAGGAAGGAATTTCACATGGTTACAAGGTCTGTGAATGCACTAAATTCCTTGTAAGGATCACACTGCTACAAGTGTGCTCTCCCAGCCTGTGCTGAACAGGACGTTTAACATTCCATTTTCCTGGCCCCTCTGCAGGCAGAGCCTGCTCCCCTAAACACAGCTGAGGCAAAAATGCAAGCACATGCAGCAAAGGAATTGTCATTTCCAAGTCTTATGAGAAAAATAAAGTCATTCTAATGGCTAAACAAAGAATTTTTTAAAGCAGAAAATGGCACATTCTAGTGCAGAACTGAACACAAAGTGCTCGAAAGCAAAATTAAGCTCAAAACCATATGGATTTTCTCCCAGATAAGTGCTTTCCCTGTTTTGCAAACCGAGAAGCACCTTGCTAAGTTGTCATTATTTTCTAAAATACGCACTAGGATGTACATAAAGTGATTAGAAGCTTTTATAAATGTCTGCCAAGTCCTGACATAACACTTAATAGAAAAAGCCTATTAAGATGGAACAGATATTTCTGCCCTTAATATATTCTAAAGGTGCTTTCTTTCAGTGGAACTTGCTGTTGGGACCGAGGTACCCCCAACAAACCTGGCAATTTGATGGATTTAGAAAAATTGACCTGCTAAATTAGAGAATTTGCTTCTTTTGTAAAGAAAGGATCAATACGTGTAATTGCTTCAGGAAGTGTGTTTCATAGCAAATGGCTGGTGTAAAATTGGCCTTCCATGCAGCAAGTGCAAACTGCGTGCCATTTAAGTAGGAAAAAAAATAAATAAAACCATCGGGCTGCCCCACTGGCTTTGTCTCCAGTGGGTGTAGCATGCAGCTACGTCAGAGGCTCAGCAGATCAGATGTGAAACCCGGCCTTGACATGGGTCAATGGATCAGTGGTCTCCCAGATAGCCCCTCAGGGCCAGCTATGGCATGAGCAGCTTTCCAAATGGCTGAGTGCAAGAGGGAGGTCATCAGATTGTGGACAAGGTCAATCTGAAGTAGCCAGGGCAAAGGCAGGAAAGATCAAGCAGGAATTAAGCTATTATCACCTCCATCCTTGTGTGAAACACTGCTTGGCTTTGAATTGTACATCTTTTTGTTTACAGTCACCTTAATTAACCAGGCAGGGTAAAAACAGGCTTCAGTACCAAATGCTTGACAAGTACTCGATAAAAAGAGATTCAAAACTATTTAACTGGATAAGTGAAGGAAGAAGAATGCAGCAAGGATAAACGTTTGTAAAAAAGAAAGTACTCCAACACTTCAGTTTCTGTAGTTTTTATCATCACAGAAACTAACAAAGCAAAAGCAGAGACACTGGGCTATTAAATCGATGGCCACATGCACCACAAATATGAAACCATACCATGATTCCAAATACTTAAACCATAAGCTCATTACATATGTTACTGATGGTTTTATTTTATAAATATATATATATATCTGTACAGCTATTAGTTCCTTTCAAGATCAGAAAACCTTTGGCTTTCTAGAAGGCACATTGTTTTCATTAGATTACACAGAAACAATATGCTGCCTGGAAACTTAAAAATGATCAGTAACTTCTCTTAGCTGGACCGTTAGAAACTTTTCATTCAAAGTTATTTCATTACTCCAGAAAGGAGTTTTCAGAAAGTTCACTGTCACCACAATGATACATTTTGATAAAAGGAGTTTCTTTAGTATCTGCTTTTTCCTGTCTTTGACCATGTGTTAGTATTTACACTTGGGAAAAGGGCTGAGCCATTCTAATTCAGCAGCATTTAGCACCCATTCCCAGTGGCTTTACAGGGGTGAAAATGACAACATTAGCTAAAGGCAAACAGTTGTTCCTAAAACCAGTGAATAAATCTGATAAGAAAATACTTAGTTTTTGTCAAGTGTACAAACATTATTCATGTATTTGGTAACTGCAGCCCTTCACAGTCCTTCTCAAGCACTTTTGGCTTGTTTCTGAGGGAAGGGAGGAAGGACTGACTTGGGGTTTCACACAAATACCACATGAAGATGCAGGACCAGACAGGAGGGACCAGACTGAAGGACCATTTAGCATCTCGCCTGGAGCAGGGACAAGGACTGAAAGACTTAACACGGAGCACACACAGTCTGGCCATGGATATTCCGTCACCTTCTTACAGTTAAATAGTTCTGAACTAATCTCTGCTTCTGATTTTTGACATCATTAACCATGGGCCTCACCCTGTAGTTTGGGCTGCAAAGGTTTTTCCTTCGGTCATTCAAAAGCTGCTTCCCAACAGTTCCAGTAGATGGTTCCAGTACCCACCCTGCGAGAAGCAGTAAACACTGATTCCTCCTTCACTCTTCTGTATGCCCTTCTGGATACTATAGACCTAGATAACCACATTCTTCCTCTGTGGTTTCTTTTTGTAAGCTAAAGAATTCTAATCAATTCAGATTGCTTCCCTCTGGAAGTCTTTCCCTTCTCACTAACCCTTCATACTTTCTCTAGTTTGACTGAATCCCTCGCGAGATTTTAGGCACGGGTACAGAACCGGTCAGACTGCCCCACGTTTCTATTCTCCATGTGATTTGACGGGAGAATGAAAACATCTGCATGTTTTCTTCAAGTTCCTGCTTTAGCACAATGGTGCTGAAAATTAGTTTCAGAAATTCCTCTGCTGGAATTCGCCAGTTCTATGGGGTAGGGACAGACATCCTCAGAACAAGCAATAGTTCTCTCCTTCTGCCACCTCTCTGGGTTCATCACAACTGATGAAGGGGCTCGTGCTGAATGTCAGCCTGAACCTAACACAACACTATTTACACCAGCATTTAAAAACAAGTAATTACAAAAATCTGAAGATAAAATTCACCGTATCAGGATTCTCATTAAAATGCTTATATCATTCTGCATATAATTAAAATACAATTTTACTCCTGCCCTTAACCACGGGGGAAGAAAAGTTCACTAAAAAGTTTGGTTTACAAACAAGTAGCATCAGCGGAATGTCAGTTTAATGCTGGGAAGTTATTGCCATGTTTGCCACCACACATTAAAAAAAAAAAGAATCTGGATAAGATACTTTGTTTTTTTAATGTAATGAAATGTTATTTTATTATTTTCTCTGTTCAGAAAATAATAGGTGCATTTTGAAGCACAGTTATGATCTGTGCAACTGTCTAGAAACAGTGATGCAGATTCCCTAACCATATTAAAACATTCATAAGATACCAGACCTTCAAACTAAATTATTTGACAATCCCATTAAGCAATATTAAGCCCATATATAACCTGCCAAACAGAATAATAAAAATGCATATTAGAAGGCTAGGGGTTTATTCATACAGCCACACTGTATTTCCTCTGTTAGGGGACTTAAAATGCATACTAGCACATTAAATTAATTCAAATGTCATGTTTTCGTCACACTTCAATGTAATCATTTTCATCACTGTGGGAAAGAGTAATTTCTAAGTACCCATGAGTTTCCCTATGTGCTGGCTTTGGCTGGGGCAGGGTTAATTTTCTTCCAAATAGGTGGCATGGGGCTGTGTTTGGGATTTCTGCTGGAAGTGGTGCTGATAATTCAGGGATGTTTTGATTATTGCTGAGCAAGGCTTGGGCAGAGCCAAGTCCTTCCCTGCTCCTCACACCACCCCACCAGTGAGCGGACTGGGGGTGCAGAAGAAGCTGAGAG
>JANHFX010001462.1:0-56101 GCA_027560015.1 Chloroceryle amazona | reverse complement strand
GAACACAGCTCCCATCTGCTGCGGGGCCCAGTCTGGGACTCCCCCAGTGCCTGCTCCACAGCATCAGTGGTGACAGTGATGGAATTACCGTCAGGAGGGTTGGGTTTGATACTGGTTTTGTATCTATTTGTATATATTCCATTATTATTATTATTTGCATTTTCATTCAAGCTGTTCTAGTTTCCTTTCTAATGTCTGAGTCTCTCTCCCTTATTCCCTTTCTCTTCCCCTTTGGGAAGGATGGGGGGTTAACAGAGAGCGGCTGTTACAGGTCTAAGGGGCCATCCTGACCCTAAGTTGTGACACAATAACAAACCAAGACTTAGTAACTAAATGGCTTCTTTTATTGTAAAACCTGCTGACTTCTTGTTTTTTCTCCTTTTTTTTTTTTTCCCCACACTGCCAGTGATCCTTCTTTTTTTTTAATCATTTTTTTTATTTTCAAACAGCTTCACTAAAATCTGCTCCTTCGGGAAGAGAGGAAAACATATCAGTGAGGAGCTAGTCATTGACAAAGAGCTGAGCAACACTTAGGGACTGAGCCTTCTAACACCAAATACCCACAGAGAGATGCAGCTGGGCATTTAGAGAGTCACACAAAGATCCCAGTGCACTCTTCTTTTCAATACCTTCTGCCCCAAGCTGATCTTGTTGTCATTAAGTTCACCTTGAACTTGCTGAAACAATGTGACTGGGAAAGAAATTCAGTCTTATAGTTAGGGCATATCAGCCAGGATGATTAATTTCCACACTTGATTTTTGTGCAGGTTTGTTCAGATCACTGGTGATTGCAAAGTGTTTCACATCCTTCGCATTGCTTTAAGAGAACAGTGCAGTTCTATAATGTAAGTGATTGCAGCTCTTGGTAATTGGAACAGACTTTGATTTATTGCCATACACAGCATTTCCCTACATCAGGAGACAAATATACCCAGGGCAGAACTCAGGAAAACCTGGAAATCTGCTTTCTCTAGTAAATTGAGCACGGTCCATTCTACTGAATTTGCTCCTTCTCCATCCCTGCAGTTCTCATGTGGTTTGCTGAGAGGAAAGATGGAGAGTTTGGCAGCAAGAACACCAATCTGAGAACTTCTGAATCAAAGGACTGCTTTTTATAAATCCATGCTTAGATACCAAAGTTGCGTTTCCTGGAGGTATGCAGAAAGAGATAAAAAATGTTGTTTCCAGTTTTGATCTGAACAATTAGCCAAAAAATCTGGGTTGTGGGGTTTGTTGCAGTTTGAGAGAGGAATGAGAGGTGATACCAGATGTTTCTGTCATGCAGTCCTGGTCACAGCTCTTTTCCCTAAAAGGGAGGGAGTCCTGGAGGTCCTGTGTCTTAAGTACACGCTGAAATGCATAAGTCACCCACTTGTCTTCATCTCTTGATCATGTTCTGCAAAACCTGTTCTTCCCTCTTCTTTTGTTTCTATTCTTTTATCATGTTTTGTCCATTTTCCTTACCTGCCAGTTCTCCTGGCAGGTAAGGAAATCCCATAGATTCCCATCTTCCCTTGTGTCTCTTTCCCTCTTCTCTCCTAAACCTTTTTACTCCCTGTGTTATCTTCATTTTTTCAGGAACCTTCATTTGGCACATCTTTTACCTTTCTTTGCCAACTAGGGGCTCCAGGAATTCTTTCTGCTCCCTGTATCACTGACCAGCCCTTTGGTGATCTGAAGCTTCTTGGGGAAATCTTTACTGGGAAGGCATTACTCAGCCCCAGTGATCCCAGGGTGGATGTGCCTGATGATCCAAGGGATGGTGGGGAAAGGAGAGGAGGTTGGTGCCAGCACACTGGACAATACAGCTGTCAAACTAAGTCTCTCCTGAGCATGTATAAACTGATTTTTCCAGGGGCTCAGAGCTCTGTCACGTTTGAGAGAACATAATGAAAACAGCCAAAGATGCAACATTGTCCCCAGGGTTACATGTGTGGCTTGATTTTGAGTTCCTGCTTGAAAGCACAGAAATGTTAGAGCTTTTCAGCAATAGTTTATGACTGATTGTATTTTTTTTTTTAATTATTTTGCATATGCAAACTATTTCTCAACATTGGTCTTGGGAATGACTGATTTTATTTTATTTTTTTTGCGAACCTCTCTGTAAAAATATCAGTGTGAAACAAATGTGGCAAAGGAAATTTCATCTTAAATGTTCCAGTATTGCAAGACTTTATTGTGGAAAGCATGAGGAAATGTTAATATAGGATATTGGTGCCTCTGCCTTTGATAATTATTTGAAAACTGAATATTAAAATACTGACAGTTTAACAGAGAGTAATGAGCCATCACTTGTCAAAAGCAATATTGTAGGAAAAGGTCAGCTGTTTGGGAAAGCAAGTGCCTGTGGATTGACAAGGTTAATCATAAAAGTAAGTCTATTGCTGCCAAATTGTCAGTTGCTGGGTAACTTGCAGCTGAAGGAAAGTGTATTTGCTTCATGGAAGGAATTTAATGGTTTACCATCTGTGTGAAGTTTTCTTCAGTGGAGTGTGTAAGACTAAAATACGTGCTGTACAGACAAGAAGCAACCTGCTTCACTGGTGGAGTTCAGGTTCTGATTAAAACATGAGGCTCAATCCAGTTACCTGCACATAGGTGGGTGCCTTGGACTGATTGAGAAACCCTGGGCTACCCTACTGGTTCTTCTGCTGCTGGTCTAGAAGGAGCACACATCTAATTGGGCCATACTGGCCAGCCCTGTAAGGCTGTCTCCCATACCACAGAGCATTTAAAACAGTGCTAGCAGTCCATCTATAAACTGACTCAGGTCCTTAAAATGGGATTGGGCTGCACCACATGTGTCTACAGGTGCAGTTATAGGCAGTAGACACTAGGGAGTAATTAAGCTGATCAGCCACCAATTAAGCTGATCCACCAGTTGCCTAAACGTGGATATGTAGTACCTTTTGAAGGGTCACAGGGCATGTGAGACATCTATGTGGGCTGGCAGATATGGTAGGTACTATGTGAAAATGAGCCCTTCTGGAAGAGCATCTTTGAACTAGGCAAGATAAACCAGGGCATCTCAAATGGCTTGACACCTTTTTTAGGCAATGCAGTCTACCTGCTACTTTTGGTCAGTGAATCTCTCTCTAGACTTCATTGACAACATTGGTTGCAGGCTCAATTCAGTTGGCTGAACATGAATAACTATAAAAAGTCCCTTTATTTGATTTTGAGGTATCCCTAATGGACTTAAATGAACTTAAAACATCCACACCAGATGAAATAAACTACACATGATTTCACAGGGTATCACAGGGTGTCAGGGGTTGGAAGGGACCTTGGAGATCTTCGAGTCCAACCCTCCTGCCAGAGCAGGATCATATAATCCAGCACAGGTCACACAGGAATGCAGCCAGGCAGGGTTTGAAAATCTCCAGAGAAGGAGACTTTTGTTTATGGAAAAGTTTCTTCACAGGCACAAAGCATGATAAGCACAACTCAGTGGCAGAGGTGGCTCACTGGAAATGGAGAATATTCTGCTTGCTTCTGACTGGATATTATTTTACTGTTCAGCTGTTTCTTGACATGGTTTTTGCACATGGCAGGGTTTTCTTGTTGATTGGAGGCCTTCTGGTGGGATCTAGTCATGTCCTAGTGTGAATTTCTTTTACCCTCCAAAACTGAGCAGCTAGAGCCCAGTTGCCATTTGGCAATTAGCCATCCATCCATCACTCTGTCCCTGCCAGGTGGCACCAACCAGATAAAGAGTGACAGACACTTGCACAAGGCAGTAGAATTCAATCCAGCTAAATTGTCAACATAACACTGGCCTGTCTTGGATCCAGGCAAACCAAAACTCTCCTAAGATATTTCCAGGTGCAGTCTGGGAGTTAGCATGGAGTAGGGACTATCTCCCAGGACAGAGAGCAAGGCAGAGAAACAGAGGGAATGACCAGAGAAGGTTAATTTCCTTACTAAACCAGGTGAAAGCTTCTCACACCAGTGAAGTCATCTAGAAACACATTTGCTAGACAAGAACATAAAATTGGGCCAATCAGAACTGAATCCATCTTTTTTTTCCCCTCTTTTTGCCAATTCTTCAAATGATGTATCGCCTCACCTATCTACCCTTCTATAAGGCTTCCTTTAAACCAGACACCTAAGGACCTTCAGATGGATAAAAGAGAAATAGGCATAGTTAGTGTGCAGTCCACCTGATGTCTACATGAAAAGATGAATCTTTCACCTGGAAATACCTGTTGTAGTGTGTAAAGGGCATCTAGATGAGCTTAGATGGCTCCCATCCAAATGTACCTCTGTAGTTTCCTGCAAAACTTTTATCTGCAAACTTAGTCTCTAATCACTGAAGTCCTCAGCAAGAAAGACTAAATGGGTACATGCAGAACAAGAAACCTCAGAGTTAAGACTTGAATTCTGAGATACAATGAGGATATTCTGTTTGACTACATGAAAAGATATTTTGTGTGACTATAATAGAAAAGTGACTTTGTTTGTTTCTTTGTTTGTTTTCAAAGATTTATTTAAAAATCCCTCCAAACCCTGAAATATAGAATCATAGAATCACAGAATGGTAGCTGTTGGAAGGGACCTCTGGAGATCATCGAGTCCAACCCCCAAGCCAAAGCAGAATATATGCTGATCAGATGTTGCTTATTGAGTTATAGTCAGTTTGGTTACTTTTCTGCAGTTGGGAGGAATGTGTCAGTTGAAAACAAACCAGATAACTGTTTCTTTCAGCTGTATTTCAACTTTGTTATGTATTCTGCAGCTACTTTGTAATCACAGCAAAATTCAACTCCATTAGTCATGCTGACAAGATTGAAATTGATGGAAAATTATGGAAAAGGAGAAACCAAAGCTTTCTGTGTTTGCAGCCCTTTCCCCAGCTAAACACATCGGGTCCCTCCTAGCCTATTTTTGTATTTTCCTTCCAGCTTAGATTATGCCATCCTAAAAGAGTTTAAGTTGTACTTTTAATAATGGAAAAACACATGAGGGGCATTTCATGTGATACAGGAATTCTCACCAGAACTGATTTTCCCCTGCATGTTGCAGAGTACCAAGTCTGGCTTCAAGCAAATCCAGTTAGTGCAAGTACAGAGTACTATTTTTTTTTCTTTCTTTTTTTTTCCATCATTTTGTCTTGCATAAGTGGTAGTTACACAGCATCTTAGCAGTGATGGAGGCTTTCACTGAGTGGTATGGACTTCTCATTAGAATAGGATGATTACAAGGGTGACTTATCAGTCAAAAGGCATTAGATTTACCATGGCTCTGTTATAATTAAGCACAGATGGAACCCACATCTGAAAAATACCATTCACATAATGCTGAATTGAAGGAGCTTTCCAAGGAAAGAGGCTAGGAATAAACTTGTTTGGCACACCTGACTTCTCCAAACTGTCCCCAGCCACTAGCTTGTGATGCTTCCCTGGAGACCAGCCTGTGACATAGAATCATAGAATGGCTTAGGCTGGAAAGGACCTGAGGGAGCATTTAATCCAACCTTCCCATCGTGCTGGGATCCCTCTCAGCCAGACCAGGTTGCTCAAGGCCTCATCCAACCTGGGCTTGAATACCTCCAGGGATGGGGCATCTACAACCCCTCTGGGCAATCTATTCCAGCATCTCACCACCCTCATACCGAAGACCTTTTTCCTAAAATGCAATCTAAACCTATTTTCCTCAGTTTAAAACCATTTCCCCTTGTCCTGTCGCTGGACCGTCTTGTGAAGTGTCCCTCTCCAGCCTTCCTGCAGGATCCCTTCAGGTATTGGAAGGCAGTTATAAGGTCCCCCTGGAGTCTTCTCTGCTCCAAGCTGAACAGTCCCAGCTCTCTCAGCCTATTGTCATAGCAGAGGTGCTCCAGCCCCTGGATCATCCTTGTGGCCCTCTTCTGGACTCGCTCCAACAGATCTATGTCCCTGTTGTGGTGGGGACACCACAACTGGATGCAATATTCATATATACAGTATATACTATATACAGTATTACATGCTATAAGAAGACACTACATTCTTTCCCTGGCAGACAAAACCAACACTTGGGGGTTTTCCAGAAGGTCATTTGCTGTGCCTGCATTTCGTACATACTCCAGAAGTGGCAAAGTTCACACTGCCAGGCTTCTTCCTAGCTAGAGCTACCTGGAGTAGCTGTGGTTCACTCCAAAACAAACCAAACTATATTTCTATTAGACAGGCTTTTCACCAAAGATAATACAAAGGAGAGATCTCATTTTAGAGTTGGAGAAAAGAAAACACAGAGGACAGTCTTGCCTAAACAGAAATCTGGAACATGGTCCTGGTGTCCCAGGTGCCAACTCTGTGCTGTATCAAGTGTCAGGAACACAAGAGGCAGATAATGTTGTTTATTGCAGTCCCAGCTCTGCAGCCCATGCTGTCTTCTTGCACTGGATCCCCTGCCTGGTATTGCAGTACTTCTAAACCTTCTGCTATCTCACTAGCACACAAGATAGAAATCCTACTTACTGCTGCTAATTGGAAAAGAAATTGCAGTTTTGAAAGTGAAGTATAGTTTCTAGGCACATTCTGAGAGCAAAACTCATATTCAGCCTTCCTGAAAATACAGACTGGGCTTGGGTTTGAGAAATCTGTATTTTTGCTTTACCTGTATTTCTTTATAAAACTTTTGCCAACAGAAGTCCAGTTCTTGTCCCAGAGGGAGCTGCATTCCCTAATGGGTGAGTTCATACATCTCAGATAAGTCTGTTAAGTTCACAAAGTGCTCTGAGATTTCAAAATACAACTATTATGGAAATAGCCATTGTTATTCTTGTTTTTAATAGCTGCTGACAATCATGAATATTTTGAGGATAAGTGCCAAGTTAGAAGCTGTGTCTCTGAATAGAGCTTTTCAAATATGCAAGGACTATTATGTTTTGGGTAGTTCCGTGAGAAGCTTTATGTTGGTGTGTCTGGACTGTCATCCAAGAAACATCTGGTGGAAGGGGATCAGACCGACACAACAAAGACTGGCAGTCATACTTACATGTCCCCGTGTGGAGCCAGTTTATGGTTTTGGTTGTGCTAAAGACGTTGTACACTTGATCTTTGCAGGGCTCTGTTGATTTTACTTGAGCTGTCTGAAACTCAGCATTTCCATTTTATGGCAAATGTCAAAGTTTCACAGTAGATTTTCATTCTCAGTCTAAACAGAGCCACAAGTATAAAAACTTTCCTGTTCATTTTGGAAAACATTGTTTTAAAACCCCACATATGTGTATGTGTATGTATGTACACAGGAAACTTCTCTTCAAAATGAAACTGTTACTTCAAAGCTGATTTGGGGTTAGTTTTGTCTTTGTATTAGCTCATTATCTCCTGATGTAACAGTTCAGGATATGACACATCTCATCACACTGCATCCTGGCTTGATATAGTCCAGGTAAGGATATTACTGGACAACCAAGAGAGCGGTTTCCAGTGGATGGGATTCAACTACAGCTACCTAATTTTAGGTATCTTCTTTGTGTAGTGCCTACACTGGACTTGATGGCCAAATTCCTGGTTTGGAGGGGGATTTTCTACGGACAGCAGAGCCTGAAGGATAGTCCAAGGCACTTTAGAGTAGTTATCTACATTTAGGCAGGTGAATTGCCTTCCAGTTTCCATTCCTTGTATTGAGTGCTTCTACAGTAAGTAGACTCGACTCTGTTGTAGATGTGAATATTTAGGTTTGAATTTGGTGCTGAATTTCACCCTATACTGTTCACCAGTGGGATGAGAGCTTTCTGAGAACAAATAATAGCAATAATTAGAAACCTCTTGTCCACTTAGTATTATTATCTTTAGAACATACCTGAGACCATTTTGGATCTGTCATCCAGAACATGTAACCAGGGGAGGGTACATCAAAGGCTATCTTGTCCCTGAAAAAAAAATCTTGGTGCATTTTTAAGCTGTTAATATAAAATCCTACCGATGCAAAGTTCTGTAGTTCATGCGAGACAACTCAAAGCCAACTTGGTTTACCTGAACCTGTCTTCACTAGGTTCTGATGTTGACTTAGCTGTTTGATTTAGCAATCAGATATAAAAACACAACATTTCTGAAGCTTGTCTAATGAAGATGCTTGGAGTAAAATTCTTCCGACCACATGTCAATGTCTGAATCTGAGAAAATTACCTCAGGCTCCCTTTATTGTCAATGGGAAGAAACAGGCATTTAGAGTGTGAGTCATCTGACCTATTTCAGATGTCCATTTTGGAGTGATGAGTTGCAGATGAAATGCTGACTTCTCTCCATTGAGTACCAGAGAAGCAGAGGGTGATTATCTTAGATGTAGATGTCTAATGGGATTAGATGAACTCATCCCATCCCCACTTCAGAGTAAAACGAGGGTATGCTTTGTCTTATCAGCAGCCAATAGCTTCATGACCCAACAAACACCATGGCTGATATGGGATCTGTCCCAAGACTAATCTGCATGGAGTTGAGAACAGCCACTGGAACTGAAGCTCCATTTCCATTTGGGAATGATTCACAGCCCACTGAGGTCAATGGGAATCTTTCCACTGGCTTCAGTGGGCTTTGCAAACAGTGGGGTTTCAGCATACATTACTTTAGCAGCTGGATGCCACAATTTAAGATAACATCATACTTCTGTTTTTTATTATTAATGTTTTGCCAAAGGTCAACACTCTTGCAGCAGAGCTGGCAGAACAAAGTGAGTCATAGAGTAATATGGGGGCTCACTCAGTTGTAAAGGCTGTGTATGTGCTGTCTTGTTAGTGTACATTAGCACACCAATCCCTTCCCTTACCACCTGAGTCCTCTCTGATTTGGTCCATCTAGTCCACAGTCTTCATTACCATGGCTGTCAATATTTAATCCATTCATCCATCTAATCCAAGGCTGCCACTGGTCCGTGGTTTACAAAGAACAGCTTCACATCCAATCTTGAGTCTTAACTGCCTTCCTTAAAGCACCCCAGCACCCTGGTCAGCTGGCTCACCAGAGGCAGGAGTAAGTTAGGGAGTCTACTTTAACCCAGTTATGTTTCTCTTTATGATTTGTGAAGGGCAGGTCACCTCTGGCCGAAGGGAGGTGGAATGAGGTTTCATATGGAAAGTGCCTGTCTCTGACTGTGCTGTAAGTGGTGCCTGTGGGCAACTGGCGTTTGCAGGATTGTAACCAGAATATGAATCCATCAACAACTGTTTCCCTGATCTACAATCTCTATCCTTTCATCATTTGAGCATTTTGAAGCCTATATCTCAGTAGCAAGTCTGGTGGATTAAACAAACTACCTCTGGTGAGGAGAGGACTGAAAGTACCTTTGATAAGAAGTCAAGGTAGACAAAACTTTTGGGATAAAACTGCATGTTATTCCTCTCTGCCAGCCAGCCAGAGACTTTGCTTATATGAGGGAGAACTGGTAAGAGGAAATACATTATTGAACTATATTACTGAAGCTTGAGACTTCATTAACTAACAGTAAGTAAGCAGAACAGAAGGGAAATTGTAGCTTTTGAAGCAAGTGAAGAATTTGGAGAAGAAATACGAGGGTTTAAGGATTTGTCTTATTTTTGTGGCATTGTGGGTGCTTTTGAAATCTTTGTACTTTTACTCACCCCACTGCTTCAATCTTCCTTTTCAGTTTCTGGGAAAGATTACTTGTTTGAGCCTGGAGAACACCTCAGAGAACATGCTCATTGCCTTACTAGTGGAGCCCTACAGGTACCAACAATTTTCTGCAACAGCAAAATGACAAATTCATGTTCCCCCTGTCATACAGGTCAGTGTGATATCAATTTCACAGTAAAACTGGAATCATTCAAATACTAATAACATTATTCTCCAAATGATCTTTCTACATGAAGGAAGTGGTAATATAAAACCTTTGAGAAAATAATATTAAAGTTAGATGGTTAAAATCTTGTTTTTTTTAAATAGCAAGCAGGATTCATGACTATTGGATCGTCTGAAGAATTTTGGTAGTAATGGCAACCAGGGGAATATACACAAAGTTTAAAGCCTTCACTCAAGATTTGAGACATCTATTTTCCAGTTCATCCTTTCCTATAGGTTTCTTGTATTGCCTAGAATCAGGACAGGATTCAGCTCAACCAAATCTCAACCACCTCAAACCAGGTGGCTTAACACATCTCTCTGGGCCAATAGGCACTTCTAAAGGGCAGCTGATCTCATTCAAATAAAGTGTCTATTTCTCTAGCAAGAGTGCCTGCCTTTCACCATTGACTTTGGAAGTAGTCTGGCTGGCCAGCTTAAACTAGATCTAAAGCTTTAAATGGTTTTATTTAGCTGAAATAAATTCTGTTCTAACATTAGAGTTATAAAATCCATTTTAGTGCATGTGACAGACAAATATTTTAATATATTCAGTTACAGGCAAAAATAGATTAATGTTATCCTGTCAGCTTCACGCATTAAAGTGGTCACAAGGCAGTATCGCAGAAATGATGATTTAAAAAAGCATCATAATTATGGTTCTTCATTTACCTCATGGTTTTTTTTTTTGTCTGTTGTATTCATGCTGTCAGAGTTTTTCTAAATAACCGTAATGGATAAAGATGGCCTAGAATTTTCCCTTCTGAATGAATACAGAGATTCTCTCCTAATGAGGAAATGGAGTCTGCAAACAAACAAACAAACATGTTTGCAACACAGACTAAATAGAAAATGCTGTTGGGGAGGGGTTCTCCAAGTGACAAGCTTCTCTACTTCCAGATAAGCCAAAGTGCACCTTTGCCCTTGTGCTGATGTGAGTTCAACAAGCCCCGGGGCAACAAGCCCCTTTTGACACCAAGCTCTGTGCTTATGTGAGTAAAACAAGCCATCAAACTGTGCTCGGAGCAGCAGGGCAGGTGGCATAGAACACTTCAGATCTATGTGTCTGAACCCAACGCGGGAGGGAAACTGCCCAAGAGGATTCACCATCCTGGTGCACTGGTGTCCTTTGAGTTGTGTCCAGACATTGCCTGAGAGAATGCTGATTTGCACAGGCCACAACTCCACCACAAAGTGTGCTAGTGATTTAAAGGATTTAAAGAAGAAAGCTTTATTGACATCCATAGTTTAATTTGGGGGCGTTAAGGCACAGAAAGATTTAATCACTTGCTGAGCAGCAGACGGGAAGACTGTGGCAAGGCAAAGGACTGAACCCAGCGTTCCCCAGGGCCCTCTCCACAAGACATTTCTTTTTTTTCCAAGGTTAGGTTCATCTCTGTTTTTTCAGTGTAATTGAGTGCAGAAAGCATTCACAGTTGCTGTTGCTGTTTTTAAGTGTGGTCTATTACAGAATAATCTGAACCAGGATCTTAAAAGTGAGACAGTACTTTTTGCAATGTACAACAGATTCCTTAAACAGCAGAGGAATTTGTGTCACACCTACCTGGAGATGCAGAAGGCTGCAGAGATGCACAGCTTCTCTGATGCCTTTTGTCTTCATGATGGTTTTTCGTTGTTGAGTGGCCTTTGGAAGATAATCAGAGGGATAATTCAGTATTAGCAAAGCATAGCTGAGCGCTGTTTGAGGATGAAGAAGACAGCTGAAAGTTTCTCTGTGCAAATACAGGGAATATCTACTAAATACTTACCTTATCCCACTATCCCACTTTTGTTTCCTGTCAAGTGTCAGGGGCAATGAGCAGAGCACCAGTCTGCAAGTTAATAACCTTTGTTATTAACTTGGTTATTAACTTGGTTATAAGATGATTTCTTATATCCCTGCTAAGGCCACTTCACATCATTGCAAAGAGGGAGTGAAGTGCCAGGAGGTAAAGCCCAAAGCACCTTCCAACACAGAGGTGGTGTGCTCTCTGAAGGCAACATGTAACAGCAGTGCAGTTAACTTGGAGAAGAAACCAGACATTTCTATGTTTCTATGTAAGTGAAGCAATTAAAATGCTACTGACTGATGCCTGATAATATTGAGACGGTAATATCATAGTTTCTCTTGTTTGCTTCACAGTCATACTCTGTGCCGTGTTCATACAGCTTGAAACTTGTCAGTTTTGTAGAGTGAGGACTAAACACCACTTGGCTTAAAAAGACAAAAGACCATGAAAAGGAAGTCAAGACAGAATACCTGCAACTTCTCTCACTCACATTAGTAGAATCTGAAAGCTGAAAAAGAGACATGAATGTAAGTTTTCAAATTCCTTAAAGACCTCAGAAGCAACAGAGGGTCTTGACATGAGGCTTCTGGTACCATCTCAGCTGCTCAGGACACTTAAACTCACTCAGCCAACCAGTATCTTTCACATGAAGTTGCCTTAGCAGTGAGTTTTTGCATTTGGAGTTGCCGGGCAGGCAGTTGTGCTGAATGCTGTCCTTAACAGGGTCATGTTAAAAAGTCCTGTTCGTGCCACCACAGCTTATTGTAAAAAAGAAGTTTTGTCATCCCTATTCTACCTAAGAGACACATAAGACGTGTTATCATCAAGTCTCTGTTGAATCTTTGTCATCTTTATGTCTTCTTTCTCCATTAAACATCGTGTTCCAGGTTGAATAAGGAAACCTGTTCTTTTCCATCCAAGAGAAGCATCTCCATGAATTTCCACTCATCTTTTCCCACTATATTTTTTGCAGAATTCAGTCTCTCAGCTCTTTTTCTCTTCCAAGTCTCTCTAAATAATAAGTTGTAATCCTGGCATTTCTGAATTCCCAGTGTGGGTCCATTTAGAAATTAATAAGAGTAAAATTAGCCAAATCCTAAAATGAAAGAAAATTGGCCTCCTTCTTAAAACTATTGTTATATCACAATGGTGTTGAGAGGCACAAGCCAATAACAGAGCTGCATTGTTACCAGACACTGAGCAGAAATAGTAGGAGATCAGTCAGACCTTGAAAAATGTAAGATCTCAGAGGATAAATCAGAGGCAAAAAGAGGAAGGAAGTGACTTGATGAGTGTCACACAGTAGGCAATAGCAGGGCCAGAGCAGATCCATTGAGTTCATCTGTAGTGCCATATGATCCCATCCTTGAACCCTACCCCACTGCCTGTCTGCGCTGGACACGCAGCCGTGTTTGCTTTGATATCACACCCCTGGTCTGCTGTACTCTTGCCCTTCTGGAGAAACTGGAAGAGGGAATAGACGCGGGTGCACTGTGGAGCTTCAATCCTGGAGACAGTGTCTGTAAACCCAGAGAGTATCCAAAGACTCCATGGTGTCAACAGAACTAGGTTACACCATTTGGGTAAAGGATATCAGTATATACTTCAGCTCTATCCCCAAAGACAGTAAAAAAAAAAAAGGTAGTAAAAATCTCTTGTCTCCTACTTTGGTAACTATTCCTTTTACTTTTAAGTAAATCCAACAGGCTTCCCTCAAAACAAATCCCCCTTTCCCTCCTTCACTGAAGCAGCAATGCCAACACAGCAAGAATGAAATTGATGGAATCGGAGGCAACACTGGGTAGGTTTGATTGGCCTCATGCCTATGATCAAAAGTGCCCTCTAGTATTTGCCATTCCATATGACCCTGCATGCCAAACGTCCCTGTTTGTTTTGTCCTATCTCAATTCTGCCAGATGCTAGTCCTGCTACCATAGTTAAAGAACAAAGAGATAGACCAGTCTCACCCGTGCTGTTGGAGTGATGCTATCTCTCAACATAGTTCCAGATTTCCCAATGAAGTAGAGAGAATTGAGTTTCATCATTCAAAAGAGGAAGAAGAGAGTCCAAATCAGCACTAGGTCGTATGAAATAGAGACAAAGAAGGAGCAGAGCTACGACTGGTCTTGAATGACCTGGGGAGAGTCCTGAAGAGGTGGCCTTCTTGCTCCCAGTGCTACTGGAGAGATCTGGGCAGGTACGGTCCCAACCCTACACACTGTGATACCTTTCTCATTTCTGACTCCCAGTGGCATGATTGCTGCTTCAAGGACACTTCTGAGCTTAGGATCACAGACAGTCAATTTTTGTTGCCACTATTCTACAGTGACACAGAACTGGAGAGTCTTAAGTGATTCAGTCTGTTCACTGTCTTTTTGTTGAGTAGAGTGTCTGCAATGCATTGCTTCCCAGTTCATCCTCCTCTTTAGCCACACTCTTGCAGGCAGTCTGCCTAGAGGTGTGTGGAGGATGATGATATAGAGCTGCTGCACAGGAATATTCTTGTGGTTGTAGAGATCTGGGTGGTTCATTCTATAAATTGTATTACTTTTTCCCATGGTCTGAAAGACAGAGGAATGATGAATAAATGGAGTGCAGAACCAAAAAGAAAAGGTAAACTCAGTGGAGCCTGCAACCAAAAATTACTGTCAATAAATGTTTGAAAAATTACTTAAACTTCAAGCAAATGTCCCCTGATCATTACCTGTGCAATATCCAGCATAAAAGGACATGAATTAGTCTTTGAAACCTTGAAAATGAGTGGTTTAGTGTTGTTCATACTATTCCACTGAGGTGTGGGAACACTGTCACTGTATTAAATATGGGCAGGTTTGCATTGTCAAATTCCACACCGTTGTGTTCTTCTCTTTTCCTCAGATAACAGCAGTTTTCCTTTTACGTTAGCACCTTTGGTGCCATTTCCTTTCCACTCATAGTGTATTAGTGTCTGTTTTCTCACACCTTTGAAAGAAATAGCTGTAAAATGCTCAGTACTTGCATGTTGAATTAACCTTTTCAAATCTCATTACCATCTCTCCATTCCCACCCCATGCTATGTCTCTGCTTTGTCTTGGTTTTATATTACTTCTCATATTAGTACCTTTCATTTCATATTTGGGAACTGTTAAGAATAAAATAATAATTAAAAAATTGTCCCAGAGAGGGCAGCCTATTGCCCAGTTGAAAAGAACTGGATTGTCATGTCAGGGACATGACACATCTTTACTCCATGTATCACTTTCCTCACAGCTGTACTTTCACCAATGCAGAATGGGTATCAATGGTTACCATCTACAAACACAGGATGACGTCGTTGTTCATGTAAATGTGGCCTTCTGGTGTTATTTCTGTGATATATTTACTAGCCCTAAAGTAGAAGTTGTACAAGTTTTTGTTTCCTCCTATCTCAAGCACTGGTCATTCATTTGGTGTGAAACTGCTATTTATTCTCACCTCAAACTGCCAGTACAATTGAACACCTCTTAAAAGTGAAGAATAAAAGTAATGTAAAAAGTTTTAAAATCATCTTTCAGTCCTGGGGTTATTAGCCTGGAGAAAGGAGGCTCAGGGGAGACCTTCTCAATCTCTACAACTCCCTGAAAGAAGGTTTTAGTGAGATGGGGTCGGTTTCTTCTCCCAAGGGACAAGCAACAGGACAAGAGGAAATGGCCTCAAGTGGTGCCAGGGGAGGTTTAGTTTGGACATTGGGAAAAATGTCTTCCCCAAAAGGTTGTCAAGCCCTGGAACAGGCTGCCCTGGGAAGTGGGGGAGTCCCCATCCCTGGAGGGTTTTAAAAGATGTGTAGATGTGGTGCTGAGGGTTTAGTAGTGACCTGGCAGCACTGGGTTAATGGATGGACTTGATGATCTTAAAGGTCTTTTGCAACCCAAACAGTTCTATGATTCTATGATGCTAAGATGTTCTTGGGTTTGGAGTCCATGTTCCTCGGCTCTGGGGTCAAACACTCGCTGGAACAGCAGCTGCAACTCAGGTCTTCCTGTTGAGTCTGTAACTGCTGTGGTGGAGATCTGTGTTCACTGTGGCTGGGTTAACCAACAGCCAATTATGGTACAAACTGGATTCTTCAAGCAGGCAGCTACCTTCAGTTACTGTAGGGGGAAGCTAGGGAGGTTAGTGTCCCTAGATCAAGTTTAGACTTTGTAAATAACCCCTCAGGCAATAACATGCAAGGCAGTGCAGACATCCAGAAGAAAACAATTTACAAATTACTATGCTTGAGGTTGCACATACCAGCTTAAACAAGATTTGGTTGTTGAAAACATACAACCTCATGAGCAGACTCTGAGAATTCAACTTACATGCTATTTCTGGTTTTCATAAATGGAGGTGAAAGCTGGAAGCTCAGCTAGAGGTCTCAGCTCAAATGTGAGCTTCCAAAAGTAAGCTTGCAGAAATAGCCTAATAGTTAAATGAAAGGAAGTTATAGGAATTCCTGGAGAATATGATGAAGTCATCTCCTCCAAGGAGCTTAAAAAACGGGGTATTTGTTAATGAAAAATCTTGAGTCTGCATCGTGGCAGACTCGTCTTGAAGCAAGGAGAGGGCACCCAAAAGGGACTGTCCAAATAGACTGCAGTACTCTGCTCACCTTGCAATCTCAGAGTCTCCACAGAAGAGTAGATCTGGACAGAGCAGCTGTAGATAAGCAGGAACAGCAGAGCCATACTCCTCTTCTCAGTGATACATGACTATTTTTGATAGACATCTAAATTCTGTGCAGGTATGGACATAGATTCATAGCCCTCCCCAGATATCAGGAGATATCAACGATTTTCACATATGGTACCAAACTCAATACTCTTGGCCCAAACAGCTACAAACACTGAGACATTTTATCTCTGCAAAACCAACTACCACATGCTGGCAAACTGATAGTTCAGAACAACTTCCTTGTTCCTACAGAATCAGAATGCTCTCTTTAAATATTTTTGTTTTGCTTGAAAGTAAGAATAAAGTTGTAGGACATTATAACTTGGTAGCACCATTCCTCAGCCCATATCCTATTTTACATGAACTACAGGAAATTGGTTTCAGTATATGGGTGTATTTACATTAAATATGTATATGTAGTTTCATGGTGAGTTAATTTTTTGTTCAAAGTTTCACATAACTTTTCAGAAGTGAGTAGGTAGCAACTTTATTCTTCCATCTGTCTAATATAAAGAGTACTTAAATTGGAGGGAGATTTCACAAAACTCCTCTAAAATGTGATGCCCAAAAATTGGGTCTGTCAAGATGTATAAACTTTAACTTTGCTTTGGTTGTAAACAGATAATCTAGATTGATCTGACGTGCAGAAAGATAATGCTGGGGACAACTTGCTATTGTTAAACGACACATGAATAATGCACTGGATTTGGGATCAGACAGCTCTTCTGGTTTTAATCATTTATTTTCCTTTCTTCCATTTCGTAACCGAACTGTTGATGTAATCCTACCCCATGTGAATGCTAAGTTCAGGGTTTCACAATAATGAAATGCCATCGAAACCAGCATGAAATATCCACACAGTGTAATCTAAGGTGCCCACAAAAGTTGGAAGAGGACTAGGCTCCTGATGTAGCCAATGGGGTCTCCAGGGAGTAATTAAATTCTCAGCAAAATGTTTTAATCTTGCCTCTGGTTTCTCTTTGCTTGCCTGAAGAAGTTCAATATCTTATTTCAGTAGTGAGAGGATGGATCGTGCAACAAGTGGGAAAGCAGGAGATCTGGCTTGGATGGGGTGACATCAGGCTCCCCAAACTAAGCCCTCTCTCATGTTTTCACCATGAAAGGCCAAAGAGAAACAGCAGGTGAGCTGACTGTGTAGCACAGGCCAGGAAACTTTGCAAAGAATTTTCTTTATCAGAATTAGTAGCTCTATTTGAGCATTAACAGTCCTTTAAAAGTCACTTCTCATCTAATATTTGTACCTTGAGAATCTGTATCTCAGCTAAATGTTTGCACCCAGGAGAAGAGCAGAACTCATGGGCAACATCTGTACTAGGGAACTAAACAGTGTCACTTTGTCTTCAAAACCTATGACCTTACTGCATACTGGGAATGGTCCTGGGCCCATCTTAGCTGACCTGTGCCTGGGAATGACTCTGGACGGGCCTAGTTGGCCCAGCCTATAACAGTGCCAGCAGCTGTGAATTCTGTGAATTTAGCAAGGTGAACAGTTGAATTCTAGCACCTTTGTGGTGATCTGGCATGGTTTAATTTACCAGTATTAAGGGTTTGTGTGCACTGTACTGGATTAATTGACAGAAAACATCAATCTTCTACTTTCTGTCACAGGATTTACCGCGTCCAAGTCTAGCAGACATTTCTTCCTCAAACTGAGATCAAATGTTAACCTTTCTTTCTTGAGCAGTCTACACCAAGCTATTTAAGACCATCATCAATAGGCATGGTTTCTGAGACATTATACCTGTCCTTTTTTGGCCTTTTCTGATAGAAGGACTTCCTTTTATAATTTATATTGTATATATCCTGACTTCCCAGGCTAAACTGATACTCGCTTATGCACTTGAGAAACTTGGACAGGAACAACCACATGCAGCTGAGTATCTGCTGTCTGACAAGGAACGTTTGGGGAAGGACATCTGCACTGAACATTTAATGAATAGGTGCTTGTTTTCTTGATTTAGGTGTTGTCTTTATTCAAAAAGTGTATGAGACTTTGAATGAGACCACAAAGGAATATTGGAACAAGTTATCCACAAAGGAGCGCCACTGTAGAGGAGTCTCCATCATTGGAGATACACAAATCCCAGCTGGATACAGCCTTCAGTGATCTACTGTAGCTGATCCTGATCTAAGCAGCAGGCTTGTACTAGATGATCTTCAGAGGTGACTTTCAGCCTCAGTGATTCTGTGAGGAATCATATTCTTTTCATTGGATCAAGGTTTGGAGCATCAGTGTCTCTTCAGTCAAAGTCCCTCCTACCTGTTTTTTTCCCTCTATGTATAACTCATGCCTTCCTAGCTGTCTAGTTTGAACAGGAACCTGGCAACCTTTTTGTCTTACCTGTTCAGATTTGTCAGGCCAGAAATGTCTGTCATTGAATTAGATTTTTATAAGCTCTGGAGAAGAACTGGTGGCCTGTTCTGTCTCCTAGTACTTATCTATGCCATGAATACATGCAGACTCCATCATGCTTCTACTGACTTAGGGGTCATGTGGGATGGGTTGGGGCAAGTCTTCAGAAACACTTGAGCTGACTACACATAAGCCACCCTCAGTCAAAAAGTAGTTTAGCACAGGGAGGTGGTTTCTGAGCATGGGAATCATTGGGTTATAGCATGTCCCAAAATCTCCATACTGATAGTGCTACAGTGTCTATTCTCTGAGGGAAAAATAAACTTTCCCTCTCTGCTTTCCTGCACTATATCTTACCTGCATTTAGCTTCTGGCACCAGGACTTGGGAATGAGCATTGCTGTGGTGGCTGATGAAGTCACCTAGCTCTTAGTAGTACTCAGACTCCTTTTAAAATAAGTTTGTGTCAGTGACAGCAGAATTACTGCTGAATCTGGTACCCAAGTTTTCTGTTTAGTGGGGGAGGCAGATTTTCTGAGATTTTCTTGTAACACCCAGCATGCTGACAGTGAGGAATCCTGATGTGGGACCATGGTCCCAAATACAGGGATTTTGTGTCTCTGGAGTGATACCTATACCCCAAATAGCACCTCTGTGAGATTCGTTCACATTGAAACTGTAGCCAGTGGCCATTACTGAGCCACCATTACCCCTGCAGGGTTTTTTTTTATGCAATAGTTGGTCATTCCAAAATATATTAGTAGCTTTTGGAGAAAGAGCTCTCTTCAGCACTGTACTAGAAAGTCAGATACCATTTGTTTTTTCTCCCTCCAAACTTGTGACTTAGGTGTGGAGCAATCCAGCTTCAAGTGGAGAGGGAAACATCTCTCTGTTATGTCATTTTCCTCCCTCCAAAGCATCTATCACCTACAGAATAAAACACTCTTGCAGGTAAAACCAAGTATTCAAGTCTCTGAAACCAGGAGAGGGAACTGGTTCCATGTCATGGAGGATGGCTAAGCTTTTAGGACAAAGGTGCCCTGAGAAAGCTGTGAGTGCTGCTGAGCCCTGTGTTGTATGTGTTGTGTCGCATGTACTTAGCTGCTGAGTTAAACACCTCCAGCTCTTCAGTGCAGGGATCCCTGGTGTGTAAATCCCAGGCAGCTTCAGCAGGGAATAGGAACAGAGATGCAGCAAAGCTGAGGTGGCAGCTTATCTGTGCACAGCCAGTTCTGTTTTCTGGTGAAACTCAGAACTTTTCAAGTCTCGCAGATTCCTAAGGATTTCAGAATTTAGGCTGTTACTCCTATACTTCAGCACCTAAATTCCACCTAGATTGCACAGGAGATGCCTACATGCGCTTGGGGATATTAAAATTCCCTATGTCTGAACAGAGTAAAACAGGTCAAGCAGAGAATGATGCTAATGCAGCTTAGCATATCCAGGTACTGGAATTAAATAATTTAGAATAAATCAGCTCATCATTGTGCTCTCTGGGTGTTGTGCAGGCTAAAAGTCAAGTTAATGGCACTACAGACCTGTAAACTGTGTGCACCAAAACTGAGGCTTGTTTATGTAAATTGATAGATGAACCTGCAACACATAGTTGGAGCCTGGAGCAAAACTGAGCATTGTTTATAGAGACTGAGAGAGCATTATGATGATTTTAGGCTCAGATATTATTAGGGGAAGGTAACCTGAAATGTGAGGTGTTGCTCTGGTTGCTTGCCGTGTAAAAACACTGGAGTGTCACTAGAGTGAGCTCAGAGCCTGGTTCTGCTGTGGTGCTCTGCAGCTGTGCACACCGGACTGAGCATTCTCCAGTTCTGCCCTGGAGCAGCTCTGAAAGTCCTGCCTTTAGTGATGTGACTTCAACCCTCCTGAACCCCTGCAGCAAACAGCTTTCCTCTAATACTTCAACACAGAGACCTCCCACCCCACCCTCATATTTCCATAAAGCTGGAAAACAAAACTCCCAACCTTCCTTCCTCTACCTGCACCCCTCAGCCTTTATTTATCTCCTAAGGCTGCTGGTGACAATTGGTTTTGCTCAGCAATGGCAGTCTAAGGGGATTTGCATTGTGAAATTGCTTGACAAGCCAAGGATCAGAGCAGTGTGAGAGGAGGGGGTGGGTGGAGAGATGCTCTGCCAGCCAGGCAGGCGGGATCGCTCTGGCAGTGGCTCTGCCTGGCTTTCACTCAGTCTCCCCAGGGAGGGAGCCTTCCTCTCACTCCAGGCTTCTCCCCCTGCCACACGAGAGGGAGGGACAGAGGAGAAAGCAGAAGGGTCCCTTCACACTGAGAGCACCCAACCGCCCGGCTCTCATCTGCAGCAGACAAGCCATGAAGAAGGGTTTCTTTGCTCCTACAGCCTTTTTGTCTTTGATTTAAAACTTTCACCCACTTCCAAAAGGGACAATGGAGGAGCAGTATATTTCCAAACTCCACCCGATAGTGGATTATGGAGCTGGGGTCTTTCTTCTGATCATAGGTGAGTTCTGCCTTCACAATTTACTTGTTTGCTTCGAGCCTAGGAATGGAAACACTGGGGCTGCCTTCTCTATGCTGTGGTCAGCACCGGCAGGTCCAGAGGAAGCTGGAGAGAAATGATAGAAAATCTGTTTCCACACAGGTTCCATTTTACTGCCTTCAAGTCAGTTGGATGCCATGGTCTCCTCTCTCAGATCAGCAATCTGTCTTTATGCTGAAGACTTGCCAGCACAAGTTTGCGTCTGGTGTCACAAGTATTCACAATAAGTTGCCTACTGCTTATCCTGGCATCTCAGCCCCATGAACTGAGAGCTGAGGCACCCATTTCATGGCACTGATCAGGGAAGAGCAACTTTGGTCTGACCCCTGTGGGGGGAATGTTCATTATGCATGAAGAGCAGCTGTGTCCTGGTGGGATAGAGTGGTATAGCAAAAGGTTTCCAAATAGCACTTCTGGTTTTTATAATGACCTGTTTGCCCAGCTGAAAGCAGTTTTACAACGAAATGCAAGTAGGGGTATGCACCAGTCTGCTCCAGCATGGCTCTAGCTATGTGTTTTCTTCCTTGTCTGTTTGTTGCATGTACTCAGGTGATTTGTTTACTATTGGTGTAGATTTGCAGAGGAGCTGAATTGGTGTAGGCTTGCAGTCCAACTGAATTTTGCCAAGATGCGAGTACCTTTCTCCCTTCAGCTCATTTGAAGATGCTGGTTGAGATGCATTTAAGAAAGACAAGCATATATTTTTAAAAGTGCTTTAGCGACAAGGCTTTGGGCAGCAATGCTGGGCTTTAGCATTTCACATCTCCCTCTTCTCACTGCACTGCACTGTGCTGTCCCCTCAGTCGTGCTGACAGCAGAGAGGACAACTTGGGGTGAGAAAAAATCACTGTCTGCAGAACAACGAAGGGGTTTTCTTTTAATGCAAGTCAGGATGCCCAGTGTTTTCTCACACAAAAGTAAGTAATCCAGTTCAAGGGCTGCCATTCAGCAGCCTCCCAGGCAGTGGGATGGAGGGGAATAGCATCTGTCAAAGTAAAAGAAAGGATCACCACCCCTGATAGTAAGACTAAGAGATACTTCCTACCTCGTGCCTAGTGGTTAGAGCTCTCACAAAAGAAAGTGAACTGGGTTCATTTTCCTCCTGAAGCCTGAGGATGTCCCAGCCTGCAGCTGTTTGGCAGCAGAGTGCTCTTCCCACCAAGTCAGCAGGTGGTCCCATGCCAAGCCATCGTGGTCATCTCTCTGTGTGCAGATGTACAGCTCTTAAGTGCTCAGAGAACTCTTCAGGCATTTATCTGGAGGTGCCAAGTGAATGTGTGTGGTTAGAAAGAGAATGATTGAGGGATCTGGGGCCTCTGTTTTGTACCTCTGTTTCATTTAAAGCTTTCTCTTGACATCGCTGCCTGATCTTGGATTTATGACTATTTATTCCATTTTCTTACATGTGTTTTCATTAATTCCTCTGTTGGCAATTTATTATGGCATATCTGTGAGCAAATGTGGCCTTTCTACTTTCACAGCTACCAGGGAACATGACAATCTTCTTCTGTTTCCCTATATCACTTCTGACTTTAGAGGACACCTTCTCAGGAAAACCTTTGATCAAAATTTAGCTCCAGCACAACGTTCACTTGAAAGAAGAGAGAAAATGAGTTGTTCACTACGTGTCCTTTTGACACTGTTGTCATGAGTGCTTTGAAGCCCTATGGCATATCTGAATAATGTATGTCCAACAGGTCCTTTTGCAAAGCAGTCTCTGGTCTGTTGTGTGCCTCTGGCTAAGCAATTTCTATGGTCTGTCTTGCTGCTGTCAGAGACCACCAGAATAGTTTGGGTGTCTGAACTGTGGCACATTGTTAGTGTGGTCTTAGACCAGCGAGGACCCTGAGCTGCTCAACCAGCACATATTGACTAACGAGGCAGCTCAGAGCCCAGGAGGCTTGTGCTGGGTCTCCAGTGGAAGATACGCTGCAAAGAGGGAAGGCTTTGGGAAGTGGAGGGTACCAGATGGGAGGAGGGGACAAGCAGGCAGGACAGCTGGAGTTCTTCCCTAGGAAAAAGCAACAAGCAGGGATATTACCAGGGTAAAATGAAGGTGGATAGGTGTTTTACTTGACAGTGTGTGTTGTTCAAGATTCTGTAAGAGAGTGGGGCGAATGGATGTGGGCTATGGAGGTGAGATATGAGCCACAGAAGAACGGGGGGGATATAATGCATGGAGAGGAGAGTGTGACATGGAAGTGAAGAGCTATGGTGCAGTGGTACAAAGGGGCAACATATGGTCTGCTATTCATATGAATGATTTACACCAGCCGGTAAGGCTGGCCAGAGCTAGGAGAGACTGTGAACAGAAATCTGAAGCACTTTTTGCTCTAGCAGGTTGACAGTGGAAACACAACCTGTCTGGGAAATCCCTGTCTAGCAGGGAGGAGGGAATTGAAACCCAAGAGCTGGCTGAAACCCAACAGTGGATGTTGTGGTGAGGGTGCTGAGCTGTGTACCAGCTCTCAGAAATGCCATCCAGGTGTCATCTCCTGTCTGCCAAGAGAACAAGATTCCTCACCACGAGCTGAAGAACAAGGTTGTGTAGAAGGGCAGTGCAGTTTCACACCAGCATGGTGCTGAATTCTGGCTAGTCTCCCAGCCTGTCCTGTCTTCTAGACTTTAGTTCCAGGATAATGATGGCCATTTTTCACATCCTTTGTTCAGTTAACAGATTTCACAGGTGTGTTAACTATGTGATATTATTGTCTGTGCTGATTCTTCACTTTCAGCCATCCTGACCATCCTTGGAAACTCAGCTGTCCTGGCTACAGCTGTGAAACGCTCTTCCCTCCTGAAGTCACCGGAGCTGCTTACAGTCAACTTGGCAGTAGCAGATATTGGAATGGCAATCAGCATGTATCCGCTGGCCATTGCATCTGCCTGGAACCATGCTTGGCTGGGAGGAGATGCATCCTGCATATATTATGCCCTGATGGGTTTCCTTTTCGGTGTCTGCAGCATGATGACCCTGTGTGCCATGGCTGTGATTCGATTCCTCGTTACCAATTCATCCAAGTCTAACAGTAAGTGATTACATCTCCAGTAACCTTGCAGGGGTGCATTTGGGATATTATGTTCAGAGAGGTACTTTGTAGAATATGGCGTGGAGGATCGGCTCAGCAACTGTAGGAATAAGCCTCAACTTTTTCTCCAATATCAAACCCTAGTGTTCCTAGAAGGATCTGATTAAATTCCTTATTAAACAGTGAGGTTTCTCAGTAATACCATGTGAAAATACCTGAGACTGGAGATCCCAGATGTTTTGCTCAACCAGACAGTCTTGTCTTCCTATTTGTGTGCAAGCAGACATACTGGAATTTGAGAGGAAGGAGTATTCTCCTGGCATTCCTGGGCTGGGAGCATGGTACATTTTGGGTCAACTTGATCTTGTAAAGCTCTCTTACTGAAGTTTAGATCAGCACTGAGGACTGCACTCAGGTTTCACTCTGTGCATGGACACTGTTATGTTTCTCAAGGAACTGCAGCAGCAGCCCAGGCATATCTGTAGCCACTGTTCTGCTCTTTAAGAAGTTATGGTCAAAATTATGTGGCTGTGAGGAGATCCATATATGCGTGCTTTTCCTCTTTCTTGCAGGTAACAAAATCACCAAGAACACCGTTCGCATCTTGATTAGTTTCATCTGGCTCTACTCCTTGCTCTGGGCCATTCTGCCCTTGGTAGGCTGGGGCTACTATGGCCCTGAGCCATTTGGCATCTCTTGTACAATAGCCTGGAGCAAGTTCCACAACTCCTCCAATGGCTTTTCATTCATCCTGAGCATGTTCCTCCTGTGCACAGTCCTGCCTGCGCTGACCATCGTTGCCTGTTACTTGGGAATTGCTTGGAAGGTTCACAAAGCATACCAAGAGATCCAGAATATTGACAGGATCCCTCATGCAGCTAAACTGGAGAAGAAGCTGACTTTGGTGAGTTATCCTAGTGAGGAGAAGAGTCTGCTGTCATCTGGAGCTTGCAGAGAACTGTCTCTGCTCAAGCATGGCTCTTCATGACCCTTTGTTGCTTTTGCCCAGTATTGACCAAAGGTGGTTCCAGTCTCAGCCATACTCTGCACTCCTCAGAGGAGCAGGGAGTCCTTTCAGGACTTGTCATTTCAGGAGCTTGATCAGGAAGGATCATGTACCGTAGGTACAATGCAGCTGCTTAAATCTTCAGGCAGATGCATCCAAGATTTTCATGGATGTATGGATTTCCAGTCATGCTAGAATAGCTGCTGAATCCTTTCATGAATCCTTTCATGTTGTAACTGGGGTAGAGGTCTTCTGTCATCTTGGGTATTTTTAATTCACTGGCTATTCTGAGTGACAGCTACACAGAAATCCTGTATGGAAACAGGGTTTTTTAGTATAACATTTTTTTCAAATAACCACTTCAGCTGATCATTTCTTGTTGGAAGCAGAATTGACCCCAGTGTTCGAGAGGCCAGTATATTCATAGGTGACACTGTCTGGTTGGGCAGCATCTCCCACGGCGTATTGCAGCCAGCCAGGGAAGGAGATCAAAACAACTGCTTCATAAGAAACCCACAGTGTAGTTACAATAAAAGCCTAGATGCACTGTCCAGTGTTACCTGTGCTCCTGTCACAACAGAGCAAGCCTAGTTTCAGGCATTTGCACTGTTTCAGGTGTGGTTTTATCCACACACCATGTGCCTGAGTATGAGACGCTGTCAGCACGAGCTGAGAACTGAAGCCCTGTTTTCCTTTCAGATGGCTGTGCTCATCTCGGTGGGGTTCCTGAGCTCGTGGACACCGTATGCAGCAGCCAGCTTCTGGTCCATATTTAACTCCAGTGATTCTCTCCAGCCCATTGTTACTCTGCTGCCCTGTCTGTTTGCCAAATCTTCCACAGCGTATAACCCTTTTATTTACTACATCTTTAGCAAAACTTTCCGGCGTGAAATTAAACACTTGCAGTGTTGCTGCGGCTGGCGAGTTCATTTCTTCAGCACCGACAACTCTGCTGAAAATCCTGTGTCCATGATGTGGAGTGGGAGAGACAACGTTCGTCTCTCTTCAGCTGCGAAGCTGGAGAACCAGGGAGCTGCAACTCGCTGAAACGCAGCGCTGGTTTCACACCGTAGGTCGAAACCTGGGCTCATTCATGGGTCCAAATTAGTAGGAGTGCAGCACGTGGAGTTGTTACTACATATCTTGTATCAAATACAGAGGTTTAAGTTTATATTTTTAAGCAACTCTCAAATAGTGTCTTTAAGCTAAACACCAAAAAAACCCCTCTATTTTTTTCAAGAAGTTCCACTTTAGAAGAAATAGATAAATTTTATGTACTAGACAGAAAACCATGTAAACTAAACTTATTTTCAGGGAAACAGCTATAATTAAAAGAGGGTTTATTACTTTTGATTTTTTTTTCTTATACTTTTGACTTTTTAATTCAATCTATCTGCAGACTCTTGGCTTTCTCAGTGAAACAGCCATCAAAGAAATCTGTACGTTGAACACGAAGTGTTACCAAATAAATACAGCTGAGACTGCAGCTTTTTAGCAATAGAGACAGAAAACCATATGGGTAACGAGAAATAGTCACTGCCAGGAGATTATAAAGTGTCTGCTATCAAAATGTCTTGCAGAGCTCTACAGTTCCTTGCTCTGTCAGAGTTCCAGCTCCTCAAAACACAAGCTTGAGAAGGAGGGGAGCAGCTTTAGTCTGAAGCAGTTGGGTGGGAATGTGGCAGTCAGCGAAAGATGCCTTCTGTGTACCACAAACAGCAGCACAATGAGAAGTGAAAGAATCTCTTAGGAAAAGGAACTGTGCACTTAGGTTGTTGCTCTCTGAGGTCTAACAGCTCTTGTACCATGAAAGGTGTTGGAGGGTTTGTTTTCTGGAGGAGCTCTCTGTGTACCGTGCCAAAAGACATCTCCAGGATGACCTGCCCGACAGTAGGTAATCCTGCAGATGCAGTCTGAGGTTCAGTGGGAGCTCCTGAGATACAGACCTCCCCCCTGCCTGGAGCACTGACACAGCTGTGATGGAGAACAGTCTGCTGATTCAGTTTAAAGCATATGTACAACTGTAACGTCATCCTGCTAGCCTGCTGTAGCAGAAGAGGTTCGGAGGTGGAAATGATGAGCTCCTGAAGTTTAAATCTCTCTCTCTGACTTACTCTTTGTGATTTTAAAGGACATAAACACATCTCTTTAGAGTTTGAAATGTTGTACAAAATACAGCTTCACAGCTGCAGCAGTTCTTGCTTCCCTGCTCGCTCAGCTGACTGCATCTATCTTTGCATTAGGTTCGCTGAAGAGGAGTTAAACCACAGGCAGATTTGGCCCAGACTGCAAACAACAATCTAAATCAATAGAGAATGGACTTTGAGTTCTTGAAAACCCCCAAACCTTAACAATTAGTTTGGTTTTATAAACTGCAGCTAAGGCCAAGAACAGGATTAAAGGATACGCTTAAACACTTCTGTGGCTATGGGAATTTCTGTTACTGTGGAGTGTGGACTATGAAAGAACAAAAATGAGACATGAGCTGCAACATACACCAAGGCACAAATTAATTACCAGGTTAGGAAACGTTAAGGAGCTTTCCTTCCCCTGAACTCCTGCCACTGGCAGTGTCACCAACTCTCATAAATATTCCACTAGATTAAATTAGGTTAATTTGTAAAAAATTGTGAGAAAACCTTAAATTAAGTTAGGCTCCAGGGCAACGTTATCTTGTCCTGGATTGTCACTCACGGATGTTCCATATGGAATGAGACTGCCCTCAGTCTTCTGTCCCAAAGAGGTGAAGCATCCTCTGGGAAACAGTCACTTCTAGTATCCCATGGCCCAAGAAAATGGGAGAAGGGAAAAGGAATGTGAGGAGCTGGAGAAAACACCAGTAACTGAGAGGGGAGCATGTGAAAGCTGGAGGAAAACATTTGGGTAGGGGAGAAGAGGCAGGAGAGTGTTATGCAAGTGGGTTTGGGGGGCGTGGGGGTGGGAAGATGGCCAGGGGAAATGCAAAAGCCATAATAGTGTAAAACAAAAGAAGGGTGAGAGGAGTGTATCAGCTGGAAAGGGACTCATTATGGTACATGTGAATTATCAGTGTTTTGTCAGCTTCAAAAAATAACTTGATGGGAAACTGAAACTTTATTATTTTAATAACCATCTTCAACCTCAGAGTTTTTCCTTTCAGTACAAAATCTCTGTAAACCCAGAAGATCTCTGTAGTGCTAATGTTGAAGTATCCTGCTTTAATAGCCTGATTTATTACCTATTTCAGTTTTAGAAATCAAAGCCCAGGTCTTTGTCTATCAAATATGGCTCAGATTTCTTTTCCATTTTTTCAGACTCCGTGAGAAGCAAATCAAAAGTTCCCCATTAGAGATGCTGAATTTTAGATGTTTTTATGTTTTATACAGAAGATTTAAAAAGCAGGGCTGCCCTTGACCAAGGAACTAGGAAAACAAGTATAGCATAAATGTCAGGGGACTAGTTGTTTTTAATTAAGTTTCACGAAGTTAAGTTATGATCAAATTATAACTCTAATTTCATGGTATTTCCTGCCTGGACTCTGTTGTCAACTAAGTGATCTTCCAAGACCCTGAAACAGAATGCAACACTTAGCAACAAGTTTGGGCATCTTACATCTGCAGTTACCCCAGTGCAACTCTTTAAGGTAAAAATTCCAAGCACATCCCACCTGCTCACATACCAAGTCTCTCACCAAACTGTGGGAGTTTGTGATGCACACATCCTCATCTGAGCAAGCCACCTTTGGCTCCTTCCTTCCTATCAAAAGATAAATGGAGCTCCCTACTCAGATGATGACATATAAAGTTAAATAACACAAATATCACCCTGAATTGCATCAAAATAAATTTCAGTTCAGTGCCTTACTTTGAAAACACCTTCTAGGCAGTTTGTCCATATCAGCACAGGAATAACTTACAGAACTAGATCACTTAATGGCCAATTTTATAGAATCATATGATCATAGTATGGTAGGGGTTGGAAGGGACCTCTGGAGATTATCTGGTCCAGCCTACCTGCTCCAGCAGGGTCACCCAGAACAGGGGGCCCAGGATGTGATTGTCCAGGTGGGTTTGGAATCTCTCCAGAGAAGGAGACTCCACAACCTCTCTGGGCAGCCTGGGCCAGTGCTCTGTCACCTACCACTTTTTAATGGTCAATTTTCCATCTGTAAAATTGACTCATTTCAGAACAAAGATCAATTAGTTGAGGGAGGTCATTGTTCTAGGAGTTAGGGCATGGAAACTTGGGTTCCACCTCATTATTTTGCCAGTAATACTGTGTGACTTCAGGGGAATCTCTTAAACTTGATCTCTGGTTGTTCCTTTATCCATAGAGACAGTCTTGCTGCTTATCATTGTAAAGCACCGACTGTTTGATGAACAGTTTGACACAAGTGCAAAAGCACCAGTCCTGAAGGTTGTGAAGCACTGAGAATGAAAGATGGATTAGATGACCTTTAAGGATCCGTTCCAACCCAGTGCATTCTATGATTCTATGAAAGATGGTACTCCCTTACAGAAATGACCTTGGTAGGATCCCTCTACCATACTTGAGAGGTTACTTCACGATGGAAAAGCAAATGGGATGTTTTGTTTCACAGTTAGGGCACTGGCCCTGGGACTTGATGCTATGCTCAAGTTCTTGCTTTATCAAAGCTTCTTTCATGAGAGACAATGCGTGGCACTAAGTCAATTCCTATGCATAAATTAGGATCTCCCCATTGCCAGCCCTTTGTCCCATCTCTATTCCTTGCATAGTTGCATAACAGAAACTGCCTTACACATAAAAAAAGATTTACTATTTTGGAACTTCCCAAGGGAAATTGCTTAGTCATGCAGTAACCTGCTGCTAACTTGCTGATTGCTATTGGAAAGATGCGAGTGCCTGGTCCCACACTTTATAGTTACCATTTTATGCTGGAACATGCCTGGAAAGAAAATGTTTCCATGTATTTGCAGAGTATCTACTTGATTTTGCACCAACCCAAACCCTCGCTAGCCTCAACAGCAGCACACTTCTCAAGCAGTCAGGGTGGTAAGGTGTGCAGCATCTGAGATTGTAGTGGGCAACCATTCATCGTTATCAGGGAGGGCTGACTACCCGACAGCACCTTGTCAGCAAGAGCGACATTCACTGCTACGCTGCTCCAGCAGCACAGAACGGATGGGAAAAGCATGTTCCATCCTAGCTTGGCATCCCGTAAGGGAACTCTAGTTAGGAAGCGAACTGACACCAACTTTGAAGGGAAGTCTGCTCGCTGGAGTATTGTCTTTCTTTAAAAGGCCTAACACAGTGTGTGGGTGGGAAAACCATTCTTCCCCTAGACTCACCCTTTTGTTTTCCAACCTTGTTATGATGAAAGAGAATCAATGTGCATTGGTCAGTCCCAGTCTAGAGCGTTCAAGGGCCCTCCTTCAAGCATTGAAGACCTAGAGCAATTCCAATTGAAGTTGGGGGGAATTTATTTACTGAATTCAAGGGAACAAGATGCAGATTTTAAAGATCGTGAGAGTTAAACCAAAAAGAATCTGTAGGGTGAACACAGGTAGATGACACAGTATCTAAGAGCAGAGAAACCAGAGTGAAATGAATGAATTGATTGTCATTACAAAGCTTAGATGTCACCGACACTTTTAATAATGACTTTTTCCAGTTGGCAAGCAAGAAGGCTTGTGTGGGAAAAAAAGGGAAGGTTGGTGAGAAGCACTGTAAACATGCTCGTGACTTGCAGCTCGGGTGTCAAAAACCACGTATCATACTAATTGTTTGGCCTTGTGAACTGGAGAAGTAGAACATCTGTGTTTAGACAACATGGGCCTGCGATACAGTTAGAGGCACGCTATCGATCGTGCTTGAGATTCCTGCCCTGCTGGGGGAAAGATCAACGCACAGCAGTAAATGACACACGCTCAAATCCCTGATAAACAGGAGAAAGCAGCAGGTTCAGTGATCCTGCAGCATGGCCCGAGCCCTGCAGTGCCTGCATCTGCGCGTGTGTGCCTCTGCCCAGGTGCTGCCTGGGATCTCCTGGTTGGCAAGATAATGAAAATAAATTTAACTCTTTGCATTTTACCCATGGTCTTGTGGTTGTTGCTGCATCCTGCCCGTGCCAGCTCACACAATTGTGAAAAGACATAAAGGAATGTTTTGATTGTTGCCACTTTCTCTATATCCTGGTTTGAACCGTATCAGTCTTCCTGGGAGGGAATCAGACATTTATAAATGGTTGAGGATAAATCCCCACTGAGTTTTCAAGGCAAAGGTTTGTTTTGGGATCAATACTTTAAACCTTAAATAGAAAGAGAGAGAGAAGAAAACAGCAAGTTGGTTGACCTCCTTGTTTTTGAGCAGTGTGAGACTATGGGCACATAACCCATTCAATGAGCTTATTCTAAGCAAAGATCTCATCAACTGCACTCTGCGAAGTGAGGATCCAATGCCATTAATTGGATCTGCAATTTCCAGCCAACTGCAGAAAATCTCATTCCAAATAACGTATGATGGTGCCGAGATCCCTAGAAGTGTGCTACAGCCTCCTCCACCGTGACACAGACACAAGCATTATCCCAGAGAGGCTGTAGCCTCACTTTATGATGAGATGCAATGAGCAACGAGGTAAAATGAAGTGGGATAGGTCCGCAGTGCCAGAGACTGCTGCTCAGAAGAGTCTCACACTCCTTGTATGGAGTCTACAAAGGACTTTGCACATATATAAATCAAATTCCTTCTGGGGGGAAATGAAAATGGTGAGAATTTATGACCAATTTACCTAAAGAAAGTAAAATCCTGCTAATGGACAAGAAATACTGCTAAATGGACAAGGGTAACAAGAACAATACTGGACAAAAATTAAGAACTAAGTAAAAAAGGAGCACTGGAATGAACTTCATTTGAGCAACAGTGATGTACTGGGGAGGGCAGTGGTGCAGACAGAGCGGGTGAGCTCAGCTGCTCCTATATGGGTTAAAATAAGCTTTGTATCTTATTAGACAAACCATGAACTATCTACTTACACGTTTCTAAAGAGAGTTAAATGATCTTAACATTAACATCAAGGTGCTGCTGGATTCAGTCACATCTCTGCTGAACTTTAGTGATTTTGCCTTAGGATTTCTAGACATCCAGGACTACAATGCCTGCCAAAAAATGCAAAAGAAGTTCTCTGCATGCAAGAGATCAACTGAAGACTTGTAACAGATATTTTATTTAACATTACCTCTGGGGAAAAAAACAAAGCCTACTTAATTCCCTTCATTCCCTGAAGCCATAGTTTTAGAGATAAAATTTTCCTGGGGGTGTATATATATATATATAAATAATCCTCAAATAGAACAAGCAGAGAATTTACAACTTTCTTAGAAAGCACAAAACACCAGGCCACAGGGCAGTGGAATTGCAGGTGCGTGGCCGGCTGTCCCTTGCTGATGATTACATTCCATAAGCGGTCGGAATAAGGCTGGTTGCGTTGTGTGAGGTTTCGGCGTTACAGAGATTGCTGCCTCTTCTCCAGGCACTTCTCAATATCATCCAACACTTGGACAGCTGCTTTTGGAATACGAGTCCCTGGACCGAACACATTGGTAACGCCGGCTTCGTACAAGAAGTCGTAATCCTGTTTAGAAAGAAATTTAAGAACTACAGTTAATAGTGCAACAGAAAATTGATAATTAATTTATAATTGGTAGTATGAACTGTCCTGGGCCTGAGAAAGAAGATGCAACAAGTCTCAAAGAGAGGCAGCACCAAGGGAAATAGGAAAAAATATGGTAGTTAGGAGGTTAAAAAGCAATATTAAAAAAAACAACATCCATGGGAAAGGTTTTATTCGTTCAGAATCAGACAAATGTCAGATCCTTGGAAAATATTCAAAAGTCAACTGGATGTGGCCCTAAATAACCTAATCTAAATTTGATCTAAGTTCTAGTTTTGAAAATATTGCTTTAAACAAGGGCTTGGACCAGATAACTGCCAGCAGTGTCTTGCAATCTAAGTTACTTTAATATTATGATTGTCCTGAAATTTCAAGAAGACCTGGGAAGCAATTACATAGTCTCTCTTACTTCTTTATAGGACAGATTATATCTTTTCCAACCACAGGCAAGTAGCATCCCATTAAGTGACTGGACAGAACACAATTTGTCTCTTAGAAAAATACTATGAGTTTTGCTTGTTCAGTTTAACAGTCTGTCACTCCTGAACACTTGTCTAACTGGCTGGAAAAGGAAGAAGTCTGGGAAAAAAGTGTACAAGCAAAATCAGTTTGAATCTCCCTGGACAGAAAAAGACCCTAAATTTGATAGAGTCAGGGACACTGTGGATGAGCAAAGGAAAATTTAAAGACAAAACCACACATCTGACTGAAGGGGAATTCAACGAACTCATCAATAGGTTAGGAGAAATAGTCAAGCAGGGGGAATGAGAGGCAACACTGAGGCCTGACAATGGGGAGCAGGAGAAGAGACCAAACAGCAAATGAGGTGTGTAGCCTATAGGTGTTGGGACCTGCTGTGTGTCTCACTCACTAGCTGTGCCTCTTCCAAACTATTATTTGAAGTCATGAAGTCTCTTAAGAGAGGAGCTAGCCTTTAATGGTTATACACAAGGAAAGGTATGGTATCAGAAATACCAGAGCATCAAGAACATCTCCCTGAGGCTAGTCTTTTTACGGCACAACTTATTATTCCATCCAAGAAACACTGCACATTAAACCAGGACACGCCACCCAGAAAACCCAGATCACTGAGACCTGACAGGACTTTGTGACCATCCTACAGATCTGTTCTGACCCTGGAGATTGTACACAGCAGCCTTCAGCACTGTAAATCACCTCTGACAGTAACAGAATATAGCTAAAACCAGCACAGACAGAAATGAAGCAGTCTCCTAGTCTTGGTGGAAACGATGTTGACCCTTACCTGAGGTGGGATGACACCTCCACATATGACAAGGATGTCTGGCCGGTCGAGGGCATTGAGTTCTTTGATGAGTTCAGGCACAAGAGTTTTATGACCTGCTGCAAGAGTGCTCACACCGACACAGTGCACATCTGCATCAACTGCCTGCTGGGCCACTTCTCGAGGTGTCTGCATGGAAAGAGGGTTATGCGAGAAGAAACAGCCCCAGCCTGGCTGCTGAACAAGCATTAAAGGGAAAATTGGGTCATTTGAAATACATCAGACACCGCTCAGTCAGTCATACCTGGAAGAGGGGACCTATGTCCACATCAAAGCCAATGTCTGCAAATCCTGTAGCAATAACTTTAGCTCCTCTGTCATGGCCATCTTGACCCATCTTTGCAACAAGTATACGAGGCCTGCGCCCCTCGCGATCCATGAACTTGTTCACCCTGATTGAAAACACACATTGTATCATTGGAAGGCACTGAGAATCATTAGAAATATTTCCACCAATGAAAAAAGCACTGGTTCCAACTGCAGCATAATTTCTGTACGTCCAATAAAAAGACCTTCTAAGTCATGATTTATTTATGTAGTCTGCATACTATGTTAATATTCATAGTACCAGAATATTAATGGATTTCTAGTATTTACTAACCTCAAAAATAACATGTTCTTTTTTTAAAGAAAACCACTCCACCACTACTCTTTCTTTTTCACTGCTTTCTAATGGACAAACCCCTGAATTCTCTGAAGGTTTGATGAGTTAAATGACAACTAACCCACCATTTTTAGATTTTAAGACTAACTTTGACCAATTATTTCAAAAACACTTGCACGGCATACAGGCTATAGAGATGGGTCCTAGGTATCATGCTGTGCATCATCATTCAACTGGGCACAAGTCCCTGAAGAAAGGGATTACCATATCCCCCCTCCTGTGCACTCATTCCAGTGCCTCCCTTTTCCTGCTTAGTGGCAGTTCTTATTTCTGTTGTATTAAAGCAACCGTGTCACCATAGCCTCAGAGATTAATCTTTCACCTTGCTTCTCCTTATCCACATACCACCACTACCTACCTGTCTTTGAGTAGGACACTGAGACTACTGCTTCTCAGAAATAAAAGCTTCTGTTTGGTTTGTTTATTTGTTTTTTTTTTTTAACATTATACTATTCATAGAATCACTGAATCATTTTGGTTGGAAAAGACATTTAAGATCATCGAGTCCAATCATTAACCCAGCACTCTGAGCATTCTGTTAATGACAGAGTCATATGGATTTGGTGCACTTTGAATCCATCTGCTGACTCGTCTGAGATGATCACTGTATGAATCCAGTGGCTTAGTTTAGGGAGAAGAATGACTCTCAATAAAGCATTCGGCAGCACAAATTTCAACAGCCTCATAGGTGATGCCAGGACTGGAATATGCATCATGTATGTGGGAAAAATAAGAAGCTGGACAGCTTTAAAAGGAATTATGTCAAGAAAGCTTGAAGAAGCAGACAGACAAAGCTTCTGCTTGAAGATGTGTAGGTGCTGGGGCCACATTCTCAGTTTCTAAGGACTGCTGAGAATATCAATGAAGCAGGTATCAGAACTGATTTGTGATATCTTCAAATCCTTTTCTCTGCACTGTTTTCTGTTTCCATATTCTTGTTTTCTTACTTCCCCACCCACAGGTTCCCTGACAACGAGAACAGCTCTGGCTGCTCTGAGCCTTCCAGGTTCAAACCCCCTGAGTCACTGCTACTCAGGTCTTAGTTTCAGCGTGGGGCGAGTGTGAAATCACATTTTTCAAGGCTTGTGCTAAGGTGACACGTAGTATAATCCAGTTTCATCACCAAGTTTACTAACTGGTACGTACATATGACCTTGGACTCAAAGGCAGGTATGAAAAGGGAGCTATATCTTGATTCTCAAGGAATTGGTTCAGTTTCATGTAAATACATAATGACAAATATTTAAACTTAAAAAATGATGGTGACATCCCCCAATGCAACTACCTTCAAGTCAAGCTGAACGTCACCATTGTTAAGCCATCAAGTAATTCCCTGTTAAGAGATCTTGTAACTTTTTTAATATGTAAGCCCCAACACAGCAGGGGACTGACAAGCATCGATCCATATGACATCACCAGCCACTACAGCAATTCAGTCTCCTTACCCAAGAGGACAGCAGAAAGGCACAAGCTGAAAAAAGGCATAAAAGGGGTAACTGTTTTCACACATATTACCATCTTCTGATGTTTTCTCTCTTGTGGTATGAGTAAGTAACACTCACAGACTGGATGTTGTATGTGAATATCCAGACAGATTTTAGGAACAGTAAGAGTGAAGTTGCAGGGACAACTTATGGGCAGATCAAAACCTGTTTTTGTAAATATGAATTGCTGGAAATCTTTTAGAAATTACTGTTACAGAGTCTTCAAAAGAAGCAATCCAATGTATGGGGATTTCAGGCAATGTTTCTCAGCTTCTAAATCCTACAGCTGCACAGTCTATTTGAACAAATTCCTCACATCATAACATCACCTCAGTGGATTTCATTTGTAAGCAAATGCAAGTTCTATAAAGTTCAGATTATTCTCCTATTGCTCTTATTTCTTCATTCTGCTTTCTTGCTTAGAGGCATTACAGTGCCTATGCAGGTCATTCTGGGCTTTTACTCAGGTTTGGGAAATGGTTTTTTTTAGTGTTCAGCGAGTAGCACACGTATCTCATGGATTAAATGTGAGGCTGTGTTTGGCTTTCTGGGAAGCTACTCTCACCTATTGATGGCATGGAGAATTTCATCACTCTCTCCAAACTCCTGGCGATAAGCTCCGCTCACCATTCGGTCGCTGGCTTTATGCTCCCCAAACACCTTCTTCATTGCATCTGTTATTTCTCCAACAGTGCACCTAAGATACAGGAACAAAGTATTAATGCTATCAGGAGGCTTACATGAAAACAGAATACAGAAATCACTGGCAATGGCCCAACTATTTGCCTTGCTGCAGGACAAATTCATTTACACTCCTTTCCCCGCTGGTGCTACAACTCTGAACATCTGACTCACCCTGCTGTCAGCCAGTAATAGAAAATGCAAGAGCATTTTTAAGAAAATACGGTTTTGTTGGTGTGAGAAGTGATTTTACAAGTGACAAGGTAAAGACTGCGTGGCAAAATATTTCAGGAAATTAAAATAATTTTTCTCAATTGGGAATTTGGGGGGGGGGGGCTCAGACTGCAAGGTCTTGCATCAGGACTACTAGCAAAATTCAAAATATAAATCAAGAGGAAAAAAAAAACAGAAGAACACACAGAGAAGTCTGAAACCTAACTTTTAAACTGGATTTTGTTTTGCCTTTCCCTTCCTTTCTTCTTCTTTACTCCTGACATAGCTCCTTTATCCTCTGAGACACAGAAGAATCTGGGAAATCCATTTACATGCAAGTTACAAGCTTTGTTTGCTACTGGAGACACTGTGCAGGTTTGAAATAATCCACACTTCACTGCTGCAGCACAAGTGCTAGAAGCAACGAGGCTGTGCTGTCTCCTTGTACAAACATCAGAAATAACAGCCTCTGTCACAAAGCATTTCAAAATCTCATGCTTAACAGATTCCACCTTTCTGCATAAAATCTATATTGCAGACTGTACCAAAAACCCCAGTGCTGGGCTCTAATTATGGTTGAGCTGACAAGCAATTACTTGATGAAAAGAACCTACTATTTAGAAGGGAAAACTAATTAATCTGCAGAGAAAATTCAGCTTAGCTAGTAGATCCATCACAGCAAGCTTCTTCTGGTATGAAACTACCTGGGATTCAGTAGTGTGTAATGATTTTGGTGAAACCTTTGAGAAATCACTACAACACGCTGCAAAATTTGTCAAAGGAAAGAAAGAAAATTACTTCCTGTATAAACCACTTTACAAGTATGCTTAAAAATACAGAGACCAAACCCCATCCATTCAACTCCTGCTAAGCACATTTCCAACCCCTGGAACTTGCATTTTCTCCAGTCATATTGCATTTAACTATAAGCTAGTCTGAAGCAAAATCAGGATAAGCATTTTCTAAGGCTTTAATGTAAAAGGCTCAAAGGATGTTTGGTTAAGGTGCAACTTGTTGTCCACATCGTTTTAGAAGGGGATGGCCGTATGAACTGCACTCAGTTTTCCCCCTGCTGCGTGCAGTTTCAGTACCTCTCGATTCCTTCAGTAAATTTCAGAGAAGTATTTTACTTCCCATCACCCCCCAGCTACTTTACTCTTTTGCTGGGTCATGTATTTATATACTTGGCAAACTTAACCATAGCTATAAACTATAACTATGCCAATGTAAAATGGCAGAAATCCCATCTTGAACATACAGCCAAGATCTATATAATGCATATGCCTGAAGCCAACTTCTTATCTCTAGGTACCACTCTTCACAGCTGGCCTGCTTTGGCTAGAAGACAGTATTGTGCTGGAACACATATTTTAACTCATGTTATTGACAGAGTCTTGGCCACTTTTTGTCATCTGCCCTTCCCTGGATTTCTGGGATTATATTATTTTGCATCTTCTGCCTTTATCCATTTTCTTCCTCAGTGCACTAAGGACTTGATATCTGGATTTATGAGGATCATAGTCTAAAAAAGCTGCTAATACAAACTATTACTGAATTTATGGTATCTGTACAACTATGTGTGAATGTGACTTAGTCCAATACTCTCGTTGAATTTATCCATTAACAATGATTTAAAAAGGATTAGTTATAAAGTGACCCGTCCACTACTGCATCAGAACCCAGTGACACTGTTATGTAACATGGTCCATTTTCACAGGACCTGTAGGATGTCAGAAAGCTGAGCAAGCACTTCCTGAGTTACAACAGTTCTCAGACCTTACTCACTGATATAATCAGTTCTGTTTTTTCAGGACATGGAATTATAGACTGGTGTGGGTTGGAAGGGGCCTTTAAAAGTCATCTGGTCCAACCCCCTGCTCTGAGCAAGGACATCTGTAACTAAAGGAGGTTGCTCAGAGCCCCGGCCAACCTTAATGGGAATGTTTTCAGGGATGGGGCATCGACCACCTCTCTGGGTAACCTGGGCCAGTGTCTCACCACCCTCATCATAAAAAATTTCTTCCTTCTATCTAGTCTAAATCTCCTCTCTTTTAATTTAAAACCATCATCCTTTGTCCTGTTGCAACAGGCCCTGCTAAAAACATCATCCTTTTCTTTCATAATAATCTAACTACTCTCTAATATTACTAACAAAAAAATTGAAAAATAAACTGCCTAAGTGCTAGATTAAGTGACTTCCCCAAGGTTAAAAGGCAAGTTTGCAGCAGAATTTAAAACAGTATCTAGAAAGACTCCCCCTGAGAGTGCTAGACATCACAGATTGCAGCCTGACAGAGCTATCCCGTGCATAAACAGCGACGATGCACTCCTGTGTAAACACTGGCAGTTTGGTGGCTTAAAGTGGCACAACATGCACCTTCTCTTGTAGAGAAAACTCTACAGTTAGATAATTAGATAAATCTTTCTCCTCCTCTTTTGCAGAAGCAGCATCTGAGCATAACTTCGGCAGTCATCGGAGTGCAGCATCTGTAGATATATTTGTGGTAGGCTTTTCTGTTCTTACCATGTAAAAGTGTGAACTGAAGTTTCACGTAACAAGTGAAAAATAAATGGTTTGGACTATCAATTCTGTTGAAGTATAACCTGGGGGCTGGGATGAAGGGGTTTTGTGTGTGCTGCACAGGAAATGAAATACGTTTCTTTCTCCTGCAAATACTGCTTCTGAAATGCCTGTATTATAAAAATTCTACCCCAATTTGCTGCAACCCTTTAAATCTAAAGTTCCTAAGTAATAATAGGGGGTTTTCTTTTAAACTACTCATGAAAGCTTTTCTACTGTTGATCAATAAAACTTTTTTTTTTCCAAAATCTCTGCTTAGTTGTTAGTCCTGCTGCATCAGTGGATACCATCTATTCACCCACAGTGGCACAGCTCTGTCTGGAGCCAGGAATACAGCCTCTTCCCTTAACAGGAGAGGAAAAGCATATTTTTAATGACTATCACACTTTTCTTTAATCAGCTAGACAAGTTCTTTACAATCTAGATGTATAAAATTCCTCCCATTTCTGTTTAGCTTTACAGCAAAATGTTGTTCTGAAACCAACCATTTTCATCTTGCTATTATAAAACTGAAGTAGGACATCCTTGTTCTTTACATTTTTTTCAATGCATGCCGATAAAAAAACTACTGGACAATTATGTAAAATTAACAGAACAGAATTCACTTTGCCTTTATTGTATAAATTTGTGTCTCCTTCCTATGAATGTCATTCATATTTGCCTCGTGCTGAACAGCATGCTTCGGTAGCACCCTCTGTGCTGATGCATAACAGGTATTTTATCATCTCAGCTGCAGTTTTAGGTGAAGACACAGTTCTGAAGTGGAGTCCAAATGATAGCTAGATTCTGTTTTGTGTTTTATTAGCCTGTAGCCCTTACAACACGTCTCGTGGCAAGGGCAGCATGTTTGTACATAAGCTGTAGCCTGCATCCTTTGAACTGCACTGCTCAGAACCCCTGTTGACCAACTGTGCTATATCAGAGCCCCTCAACTGTTCAGATTCCCTGAGTTTCCCCCAAAGCAGGGGATTTCCAAATAAGAGGAGCTTGGTTCTTCAATAAGCTTTAGGGCAATTCAGCAAGGTCAACAGGATGAAATACAACCACAACTGTGATGGCCAGAGGGGTTCAATTCAGTATATCCTACTGGGCACAGGATCTACCTCCTTTAGCAGTTGGTGCTGTGACTCTCTCCCGGTGGTTCACAACCAGCTGTAGAGCGTATGCTGCACAAATACGTTTCCAAACAAAAGTGAATGACCATAATGTGACTGTTAGTACTGTCACCTTCTGTCTGTTCAATCTCACACAACTGCCACTGCCTCTCTGCATTTCACCAGTAATGACAGGCAGCACTGTGCAATCAGGTGACAAAGTACCACGAGACAGAGTGGGCAAAGAAGCAGCATGACATGTTGCATTGGCATTTCATGCCTTCCTTTTCCATCACTAACAGTTGGCGCATCAGGAACGGTGAGTTTGGAAAGGGACAGAAAAACAGAACCACAGATGAAGGAGATGAGAAAGAACTTGATATAATCTGTCCCATAGCCCCACCAAACTACACCTATTTTCCTGTAATGTGGCTCTTCAACAGAAATAAGGCACAGAAGGGAGGTAGTGCTGCTCCCATTCCTTACCACATTTGGTTGCCTTATTACTTGGGTTACAATTCAAAAATTACTTTTTTACTTGTGTTTAATTACTTTTCTATTTGTGTTTGTCAACACTGAAATCTCTTATTAATAACAGAATCACAGAATGGTAGGGGTTGGAAAGGACCTCTGAAGATCATTGAGTCCAGCCCCTGTCCTAGAGCAGGACAGAACTAGAGCAGATCACACAGAAATGCATTCAGACAGCGCTTGAAAGTCTCCAGAGAAGGAGACTCCACAGCCTCTCTGGGGAGTCTATTCCAGTGCTCTGCAACTCTTAAAGAAATTCTTCCTCATGTTGAGGTGGAACTTCCCATACTCTTATCTTAAATCCATTGCCCCTCATCCTATCCCAAGGCACAAGTGAAAAGAGGTTGTCCCTGCCTTCTCGACGCCCAGCCCTTATGTGTATATAGACATTAGATCCCCTCTCAGTCTTCTCCTCTCCAGATTACAAAGCCCCAGGTCTCTCAGCCTTTCCTCATAAGGCAGGTGTTACATCCCCTTCATCGTCCTCATAGCCTTCTGTTGGTCCATGGAGTCTTTTCCATAGTTCAACACAAGATTCTGTGCTACTCCTTTCATTTCAACCGACTGACATTACTTGCCTTCATGATTGAACCCCATCATTTTACAGTCAGTAGGAAACAGGCATCTGTCACTAACATGCCAGTGATACTGGCCTACTTATCTGCTACAATGTTTTGAACTCAAACAGGGTAGATTTGGACTGCATACAAGTAAGAAATTTTTTACAATGAGGTTGGTGAGACACTGGCACAGGTTGCCCAGAAAGATGGTAGAAGCCCCATCCCTGGAAATATTCTAGGTTAGGCTGGATGGGGCTCTGAGAAACCTGCTCTAGGTTGCAGATGTCCCTGGTCACTGCAGTGGGGTTGAACTAGATGAACTTTAAAGGTCCCTTCCAACCCAAAACATTCTGATTCTATGATTCTACTTGTGAACAATGAATGTATGAGGTAGGACCTGAAAATCTTTTCCCATGTTGCCCCTACCAATACTGCTTCCCATAAATGTTCACAGAGCTCATCTAAATCTAACACTACACTCCTGTGACCTTTACAGTTCAAAGACAGGTATAGACACACTGGTGGAAGAACTGTGACGAGCTATCTGTGGGAGAAAATGTGTTCCAAATGTGGCTGTTAAGTGTTAAAGAGTTAAAAAAGTTAAAAAAGTGTTAAATGAAGAAATTTGAGACACCATACTAAAAAACACCACCATAAAAAGTTATGACACCATAACAAGGAGTGAATCTGTTTTGCTCATTTCTGAGACATTTAGTTAATTAAGGAACAGAGAGATGTGATCTATTCTAGAGACTGATGCTTACTTTGAAGCAGAAATGAAAACAGTTTTAAAATAAACACCTTAGGTGAAAAAAGTAAATGTTCCACTGGACTCTAAAGGATACCTCACTGCTCTACTCAAGAGCATCTTACACATCTTTGCCTGGCTAAGTAAACTTACTCCTCTTTCAATCAAAAAAAATGTTTTCACACCAATCTGTGGTGCAAGGAAGGATGAAGCAACAGACCATGCTAAGATTGTGAATATCCATTTTCACATCTCAGGCACTCCTTAAGCTCCCTGACCTATGAAACAGCAGGGTGACAGAAAAAACTAGTTACCTCCTGAAACTGGTAAGAGTCTGAGTTGTAAACAACACAATGTGTACGAACAACTTAATTCTATATGAGATTCTTTGTATGAAATTAAAGCACAGCCTTAAGAGACTGGAAAGTGTAATAGTCTATCCTACAACGTCAAACCGCAGCCATTGTTTCCACCTTGGAAACAAAACCCAGAATATCTCAAGACGCCAACCTCACTGACACCATACCCAAAACCAGTTGAAAGATGAAAATGAACCATTGACTTTTAGACATCAGTTGGATATTCACCCCCACCCTCATACCTTGAACGTGCTGCTTCCACTGCGAGTGCGAGTAGGTTGCCTTCCCCGGTTGCAGCACACTGTGTTAGAGCAGCAAGGCACTGCTGGGCTGCTGCTTCATCCCTACTAGCCTTCACCTAAAGTGGAGGAGAACAATAGGAAGTGAAAACAAACTGCAAGCTGAACTGGGAAGTCGAGCGTGTAAGACTTTCTGATTTCAAATATTAATTCTGGAGGCATGGAATTGTTAATTGTCAATATATGCTATATATTTCCAAACAAGTAAAAAGGTGCCTCAGACCTTATAACAAGTGCATTAAATAACTCTAAATCCATTTTATTTACTTTTTCGCTCATTACAAAAGTGGATGTCAATTACTAGTTCCATAACCTTGTCCCATAATAGCACAGGACAAGATGCAGCAAACGGTCTGAGTGATCAAGTAGCTAGATTCTTTTAGAGTGAAATATTGCATACCTATTTTCTATATTATTCTCAGAAAATGTAGAGCTCTCAATTTTTAAAAGTCAGATATATTCATGAGACTATCTGAAATACAATGATGAAAACCAAATGAATGTCACAAAAACCATTTTTGGTTGGATTCTAATACTGTGGGGTTTGGGATTTTCCATCAGCCTCCACTGAAGCTGAAGAGAAATCTTGCTTCTCTGCTGAAGACTAGAGCAGATTCTCAGAAATCTGAGGGTCAAATTTCTGGAAGGCCACTTTTCCTTAGTACTACTCAAGTTCTATCTGCAATTACAGAAATTTTCATTTTTAAGAAGGTAGTTCCCACCTTATTGATCTTCTCGATCTGCTTGCTACGGACTGAAGTATTATCAATAGCCAGAACTTCAACTGTCTCCTCTTTTTCTAGCTGATGCTTGTTTACTCCAACAATTACTTCAGACCCTATTTCCAGTGGAAACACCAGAAACTCAGAATACATTTGCAAACTACTGTGAAAAGACACAATATTAATAGGGCAAGAAAATTTTGAGGAACACAATGCAGCATTTTGCTTTGTAACTATAGACATTTCAAATACTTAAAATTTGCTCTTAGAGGAAGGTCTTAAGTCTGTATTTTCTCTATTTTACAGTAAGAGATGTTTGGATGCATGAAAATTCAACTCAGTGAGTACTGGGCCAGAAAAAAGATTTGAAATAGAACAATATTTATCTCACAAACTGATTTAGCAATGACTCACTATGATACCTTAACTATTTTTCCCCCTTTAAGTTTAAATAACTGCATCTTACAGAATTAAGCAGAAGTGCTGGTCTCTTGCAGTGCTCTGAATTGACTTTTCTGATTTAGCAGATAAGTAAGAAAATTAATTTCCTACTTAAAACTACTCCTTGTGAACAAAATTAATTTATCATGCTGGAAAACTGTAATTTAGCTTTCAGCCAGTAGGGACTTTACAAATACTTTTATTTGCAGTGCCTGATAACATTACTACACTCTTCAAAATAACATGAAGCAATTCACCTTGGGAGAGAAACCACAAAACTTTAATTAAAACCAGTAAAGAATAATCAGTAAAGACCTGCTTCAAATTTATCCTCCAAACAACAAAATTCATATAACTTCTTTCATGTCTGAGTTATCTCTACTTTCTGTTACTGGGTTGCTACTGGAATGTAGACTACAAAAAGCAGAGAGCTATAAGCTCTATATGCACATACACAAATCTCCACATATACTTACTATATGTGCACATATGCATACACACATATATCACAAATAAAGTGCTGCATCATCCTCTAATCTGAGATGACTGCATTTTTCTGGTCTTTGGGAAAATGGGCAGTTCTCAAGCAAACCCAGGAATTTGACCAAACACATTCGCTATCGCCATCTACTGGTGTCAGGCTTTTAAATTCAGGAATCACAATGTAAAGATACTGTGAGAAAATAAACAATTAACCACTGAAGGCCCAAAATACTCCTTTAAAATAACCTCTCTAGTGATTTGTCTACTCTACTCTTAAATATGCCAAACAAAACTGTTTCCATACTGGTCCTGTATTTCATCTATACTGCTGTTTCTTTCTAGAAGTTGTCACTGGCATATAACCATTACCATTCTATCACTTACAATCTGCTACTCTTAAAATAAGACAAAAACCAATGAAAATGTGTATAAAAAACCTTTATACAAAGGTGTTCCATTGGGAGTTTTCCCTTCTTTCTTCTCCCTGCTTCTTACCTGAGTCAATCCTGGCTTGTCTTCGGGCTGCACACTCTTCAATGCGAAGTTTGGGAATCCCCTCAGCAACAGCTTTGGCCATTCCACCCATTTCTTCTATCTCCTCAACAAGCTGAGAAACGAAGATTGAGAAAGTGAGCAGCAGCAAGGTTCACAAAACAAACTTTGCACTTGTACTACCATCCAAATGTTGATTATATCTAGATATACAGTCCAGTGCTCTAAATGTTTCCTATCTCTGTGCCTCTGACTACAGGTATTGGTATAAATTAACAGACATTTCAAACAAAATAAAGCATTTTTATTACCAATCCAGTAACAGTGCACAGCATATTGTACAACCAGTAACACTCGTGCATAAAAAGACTTAAAACTTAAGACCTTGACTCTACACTTGACTTCTGCCTGCCAACAAGATATACAAACAAATCGCAAAAATCCAAGGTCAGTTCTCTGATCCTGAAGACAAGCAGCGTGGTGTGGGTTCAGCTCTCACACAGCAGAAGCCAAATCAGCCTCAACACACGGTGACCGCATTCAAACTGCCTACCAAAAATGGCCATCAGATCATGCTTGGCACTGTCTAGAAGCAGCCTAGCTGACAAGGATTTAAATGGGTGTCAGACAATGTGCTAATTGTGTCTGTACAGTCCCAGGGCAGTGTTTGGGCCTTTATTAGTTTATTAACCCAGAACTTGGCATAAAAGGTTTGCTCAAAAGGATGTCTAGCTGTAGGCTAGACATGTGAGCATAAGGAGACCTTATAGCAGCCTTCCAGTACTTCAGATGGGGAGGGACTCTTTATCAGAGCATGTAGTGATAAGACACAGGGTAATGGCTTTAAACCCCAACCAAGAGGGTAGATTTAACTTAAGATATAAGACATTTTTTACTGTGAAGGTGGTGAGGCACTGAAACAGGTTGCCCAGAGAAGTTACTAGCCCATCCTGAAGTGTTCAAGGCCAGGCTGAATGGGGCTTTGAGCATCCTGGGCCAGTGGAAGGTGTCCTTGCCCATGGCCAGCAGGTTGGATAAGAAGATCCTTAAGGTCCCTTCTAAACCAAACCATTCTATGACTGTGTATCTTTATGCAGGATTGCCACCTCTAAGAGTACTCCTGTTTTGTACTTTTCACATGTAAGTAATGAGAGGCAGCTAAAAACATCATTAAAAAATAAATATTCTGATCAACAGAAAAATTTCTCCTAAATCCTGCATAATACTCAAGTATGACCAGACAATTGTCTGCCTAGAGCTTAGCTATAAAATTTAGCTTTCAATAACCCCTAGTTTTAAAGACTAAAGGAGATTATCAAAGGCATGAGTAGGAACTTAAGTAGGTTGGTTTGATGTTTGAAAAGTCCAGGCAGTGTCAGGTGAAATTCCTGGTGACTGGAAAAAGGGAAACACTGCACCCATTTTTCCAAAGGGTAGAAAGGAAGACCCTGGGAACTACCAACTTGTCAGCCTCACCTCTGTGCCTGGAAAGATCATGGAACAGATCCTCCTAGAAGCTCTGCTATGGCACATAGAGGACAGGGAGGTGATTCGAGACAGATCGCATGGCTTCACCAAGAGCAGGGGTTTGGACTAGATAACCTCTAAAGGTCCCTTCCAACCCAAACTACTCTATGCTTCTAGGACTCTTCTAGGACAGAAAAGGGCTGAGTGGAAAAGTTAAATGTGGTCTTAACCACCTCCTTCCTGGGGAAGTCAGCAGTGGGACTTCAAATTTTAAACAAGCAGCCATGACAGACTGTTGGGATGGGACCCAGTGAAACACCAAGAATCACAGGTTGAAAGATGTGAAATATGTGAAGAATGTAAGTGTAAAATAATTCCCTCTTTACAAGTTACCAGCTTATCAAATAGTCCCTTAAAGATCATCTCTCAAAACTCCTACACCTAAAATTTTCCCCCAAAACATAAAAGATTATGCAAATAGACCTTCAAAGCAGCTTCATAGACATCGTTGGTGAGGCACTCCATGAGGTAAGATCCCCCCCAGGGATCTGCCACTTTAGGAATCCCTGACTCCTCTTGAATGATGATCTGTGTGTTCCGAGCAATGCGAGCGCTCTTCACTGTAGGCAAACCCAAGGCTTCATCATATGAATTTGTATGCAAGGACTGTGTACCTCCAAACACCGCAGCCATCGCTTCTATTGTAGTACGGATCACATTGTTAAAGGGATCCTGGAAGGGAAAGGAGAGCTCTGAAACTCAATGGTTCTGCCACGAGGCTGAGGCAGATTACTGATACATATCAATTACTGCATGATTCCTCACCAAAACACTGTAATCATAACAAAAGCTAAAAACAACACAGTCAATAATAAGCATCCAATCAAACTGATGTATCACTTATCAATATATATTGGACAAACAGATTAATCCATAAAGAAAGTCAAAATTATCAGCACGTGAGTAAACTGGTCATGATAACAAAGCAAAGCCTAACTTATACTCAGTGGTGTTTCAAAGAACTTAATGAATCCAGCTTGGAGAGGATGGAACAGATACTCCTCCATCCTCAGGTTCCAGAATCCTTGGAGCAGTAAAGAGCACCTCTGCCAGACTGGTTACTAGTCAAGATCTGGTTTGGATGTAAATGGGCTTAATATTTTCATGAATGACAGTAATACATAAAGATAGGAATTAAGAGCTGAAATTTGCTGAAGCTAGAAAACTGAGTTATATATGAGAGACCTGGGATGTTAATCAAAACCTATAATCTGTACTAGAAGGTACAGCAATAGAGTCAGTATTACAAAATATAATCTCAACCTTTAGGTCTTGACATGCTTAGTTGGTATGAAATATATCAATTATGAGCTACCAATGTAACAGGACCTTGAAGAAAGCAAAAGGAATCATGAGACTTGTGAATTACATTATTTTCCATAAAGAAATGGAATTAATTTCACTATTTTACAAAGATGAGGTTATTCTACCTACACTGGAGTCTATTTCTGGTCAAATATTCCAGTTAAAGAATTACAGAACAATGTAATTTGGACAAACAAGACTGTAAAACCTAATTTATGAGTGGATACCTATTTAAAAGCAGGCCAAAGGAAAATCTATTTGCCTCCTGAAACCTTTAAGGATTAAATACTTGGCACTGAGAATCTCTATTAAGAGCAACAATGTTTAGACAGAAAATAAGGGTTATGATCTGGCCAGAAATATAGACACTGGAAGATAGTTGACCATATTTTTGGTAATATTAATACTTTTGCATTCATACAATACTTTTAAATGGAAGACCTGAAAAGCCCACTGTACAGAAAAGTCTGTTATTTTAGTTTTACTTGATTCCTGTAATGTAAGTAAACATTGTATTTCCTCTGGAAAAAAGCATAAAACCAAGACTCGAAAGTCAAATAACAATGGCTGCAGTCACAGTCTAAAAATAACTTATAGCGTATGACTCTTGATTGAGAAGCAGGCCTTGGAACCCAGCTCTGCCCTCACATGGGAAACATTATGCAGTCCAGGAAGAGCAGAGAGTGCAGTTTCAAAAGAGCCAAAGGAGCTGCACCATCGCTTCACTCTTCAGCAGTGAGTGTTGAGGGCATGTATGACTTCCTTGGTGGCTCAAATGAATTCTCCGGCCAATGATCCTGAAAAAAAGGTGCCTCTACTTCCTCATTGAGCTGCATTTTGAAAGGATAATTTACAGGACAAATCCAAGAGAGCACTTCATCCTCTGAGCCCTGAATTAATGTAAGAACATCTCTCCAATTCTCTCTCTCCTTAGTAGGTAGTTTTTAGTTTCAGCCCTTTTACCTGAGCACAACAGGGCAGTCCAGAACACTGAGGTATTTGGTAAGCCAGCGTTTTGGGAAGCAATGCTGCTGGAACTCAGCAAGAAGATGCATTCAGTGCTAGTGCATGCATTTCTAAGACTGAGAGCAAGACAAGTTGTCCCCTTCAGAAAGTTGCATCTTTATGAGTAAAACCAGCAGGCCCCTTTAAGATATACAACATGAGAACACATGTAAATGAGGAAGATGATGATTTCTAACCTGCTCAGTGAGCGACCAGCCCGAAGTCTGACAATGTGCTCTCAACAAAAGAGATTTGGGATCCTTGGGCTTAAACATTTTCTCTATCAAGTGAGCCCAGAGTCGCCTCCCAGCTCTCATCTTAGCTATTTCCATATAGAAGTTCATCCCAATTCCCCAGAAGAAGGAGAGCCTGAAATAAGAGCACATGAACAGGGTAAAACATTAAACCATTCTAATAACTCTGTTTCATTAAAGGAGAAGTTCTACATGAAAGTCTCTGATTAATTTACTTTTACAGATATAACCCAGACATGAAATGATGGGAATATTCCTGGACACTGATGCCAACTCAGTGTATTACAGAATAATACACATTTATGCCAGTAAACTGATTTAGCCTCCAAATAAGGTGACTGCAGGCAAACTGCCAGGGACAGTGGTCCCCGGGACTGCTCAACTGTCCCCAGGGACTGTTTTAGGGAAGCCCTAAGTCAAGCAGGGTTCCAACAAATCACAAGTACTGACACTCTAGTGCCAAGGAATGCTTCTGTATACAACCATATACAAGCATGCCCAGTTAAAGCCAGTAAAACTCATGATACTAGAGATGCACTTTTTTAACAGCTACTGGAAAAAAACTACCAAAGGCTTTATCACTAGAAAGTCTGAAAATAAGGCTGTATCTTTTTCTATATGATCCACTTTGATTTTGCTACAGGTCTTGGAAACAGGTTCATTTAGATGACTCCTATAATTTGAATGTGCAACAGAATGTGTAAACCACACCTTTTGCTTCTTAGACTCACCCTGTAGTCAGGGAACCTGTAAATCAGCTAGACCACTGAAACTGTGATCCTGCTTAGTTTGGCAGTAATGATACAAAGATACAATATTCTGCTCAATACTAAATTTTAGGTTCAGGAAATTTGCAACTGCAAATTGAACTACCTTAACTTCCCTGTTCTAGGATTTTTTCCCAAATACTTCAAAATAATACCAATGAAAAGCATTCGATAACACTATAACATAAATGAAGTGCAAGAGCTCTTACTACACTCTGCAGTCCTAAAGCTACAACTGTATTAGATGCAACAGCTCAGAGATCCTCTTTCTGACCCAGAGACCAACTATCACAACAGACCTTGGCAACACTTGGGCTTGTGAATGAGCTTTATTCAGTTTATTAGTGTAGACGTAGCCTAAGTGCCTGCTGGATTAGATATATTTCCCTATTGCTGAATCCATGGGACAAAACCAAAACAAATCTGCAATGTGAGCACTGCCAATATTGCTCGTACGTGTAAATAAACCCCAAATTTGATATTAAACTCTAGAGGTTTTACCAAAAGTACATTTTATACTTGCAAATTTCTTTAGCTCACCTTGGTGCAAATTCATCAATGGTAAGGCCAGCTTTAAGTCCAGTTCTGCAGTACTCCAAGCCATCTGCTATAGTATAAGCTAATTCCAGAATGGCATCAGCTCCTGCTTCTTGCATGTGGTACCCGCTGATTGAGATGGAATTAAATTTTGGCATATACTGCAAAAATAAAAGACAACAGGGTATGACAGAAGAAGGGGGGATCAGATAATTCTTCTAACAATATTCTTTACAGATTGCAAATGCAACCCATCTCTATAAAGAGGTGTTTTCAGATGTTTACTTCACATGCTTTTACCTTTTTCTGCTATTCATCTGCTTAAACCATCACCCACCATGGTAAGCATCATTCTCAGTTGTAGGCTCTGTGCCACCTCTCCAATGAAAATGAAACTAAGAAAACAACTGAACTTCCAGTCATCAGTTCAGGACTTCACTCCTTTCCTTACCTCCTTCCATCTCACACTTCATTTTGCAGCAGGCGTCCTTCAAGATTTCTTACCTCTTCGCTCTTGCTGTGTAGTGCTTCTCCATCACAGGGCTTCTTACTTTCTAGGCAAAGAACAGCCTGTCTGTTCCTCATCGCCAAGCTTCCTGACATCTTTTCAGCTTTAGGCTCATCTTAATCTGACTTCAATTTGGATTGACTTAAAAATATTAAAATTTATGCTGGGATTTGGGATCTTAACAATTCCTCCCAGCCTCTTCCCTAACCACATCATTCTTCACAGGTCTTCCTGTCTTCTGCTTTGTTCTCCAAAGTGCCTCATCAATAGTTAACCAGATGTAATAACACAAGTAAATACATTTAAACAATGAATACCTTTGAGGTGTACTGGAAGATGTCAGCAATAATCCGCATTGATGGTTCGGGGGGGAAAATGTACGTATTTCGGACCATGAACTCCTTCAAGATGTCATTTTGGATTGTCCCTGTCAGTTTGGCCTGAGGCACTCCCTGTTCTTCTCCAGTTACAATGAATGTTGCCAACACGGGAATGACGGCCCCGTTCATTGTCATAGAAACAGACATTTTCTCTAAAGGAATGCCATCAAAAAGGATTTTGGTGTCTTCCACTGTATCAATGGCAACTCCGGCCATCCCAACATCTCCTCGAACTCGGGGATTGTCTGAATCGTAACCGCGGTGCGTGGCTAAATCAAAAGCAACAGATAATCCCTGCTGACCAGCTAAATGAAATAAGAAAAAAACAGAACCAAAAACAACAACAAAACCAAACAAACACAAACAAACAAAAACAACAAAGGGAGAGATTCAGAAGTGTTGAACAGACTTGCATTAAAACTGAATCTAAATTTAATAATTTTATTTTACATGATCTAGCCTTGGACAACAAACTAATTTCTGATAACAAACACTGTTCCCTCCACAGACTTGTCCAAGGTCTTCTGTTAAAATTAAATTGAAAAAAAATAATAATATTGTAGTCCTTCCAGTTGTACCACGTGCTTAACAAACTACCGAATAACAGTTTAGCCACTGACAGTATTGTGCACAGACAGACAGTATCTGGGCTTATACACAGAAATTCTACTTAATTTTGCTGGAAACATAAGTGTGATGAACAACGTCACATTACCTTCTCTTTATCACAAATTAAACGCATGCACAGAGACTGTTACTGGCTCAAGTGACACGCGTTGTTTATTTGTAAAGCAGAGTGATGCAAAACTAAATCTGCAGTAAGAGAAAATTATTAATATAGAGCAAGAAACAGGACAGTTGGAGCTCTTGGTAGAGTTGCTGCTGCAACCTGAAAGCTGTACCCAAAACTCTGCTAACCCAGGTATTCGCCCTCTGACCAACACTGCTGTTCCTGAAGTAACTGCACTTGCAAATCGCTTCTCGACATCAGCAGAGCTCTTAGCAGATACCAGCTATTGTCTCTGATCTAAAAAGCTGGTGTTAGCTCTGAAGCACAATGACAAAAATGTAAATTTCTGCCTAGTTTCAAGAAATAGAAATTTCAGCAATTATGAGAAGTGGTGATTTTTTCAGCATTCCTCTAATTACTGAGATATTATAATTGAATTATTAAAAATGCTTTATAAAAAATTGCTTTATAAAATTTTTGTTTGCAAACCTCTAATAACTTGTATTTCTAATTTCTTAATTTACTGAGAGTTTTATAAATGGAAAGAACTGAGAATACTCACAAGGATACTTCAGCTGCTTATGTTGCTTCACGTTAGCTAACCGTGGTATTGCAAGAGGTAAAAATACCCAAACTCCCCCCGCCTTGCTAAACAATTATGTTTTGAGTAGGAGGGACTGTAAAGTGGGAGAGAAAAGCATCACAGATATATTCCTTGGAAGGCACCTTACATTGGTCTGTCATCGACTGGTGAGGTTATAATTAATTTGAACAATTGCTAAGGTGTATGGTTGGTGTGAAACGAAAGCTTTGGTCTATCAAGAACAATTTTCTAGTAGTGGTTTTATAGTGTCCAGTTCAATAGTGTGTTATGATGATGCTTTGGCTATTAGCTATATAAATTGTTGCAAAGCACAACACTCTGCAGAAGTATTGGGAAAACCCCTCTCAATACTTTTAGGAAGCTGGCTTTGCTAATATGTGATGAATGATACTATTCATATAAATTTTAAATGAACTCCTCAGTACGTGAGATGGAAACCCAAAATGTCAGAATGTACTAACACCAGAAGTTCAGCTAAGTGTCCAAATTCAACATTTTTTTTTCCATTTATGGCACAGAATGAGTGCAAAGTGCTCTGTGATCTCTGCTGGTTGGACCCTGGGATGCAGCCAAATTATGTATCTCTAAATGTTGAGGCACAATAACTAGAAATAGCATTTAACACATTCATTTTTCCATCTCAATAGCAAAATGAAGCAAAGGCATTTTCAGAAATGATCCAATTTCCCAGTAAAAGGAAATACAGTGCCAGTGGGAAGATCCTATCGAAATCAAAACTCAGAAGGCAGAATAATCACATTTGCCATGTAATTCGCCATATAAATGTTGCTTTGTGAGGCAATGTTTCCCAGATCAGCTGTCTTACCTTTGATGTTGTCCTTGTAGAACTTATTACTCTCCTCCACTGTACTGAAACCAGCATATTGGCGGATTGTCCACGGCCTGTACGTGTACATGGTTGGGTAGGGTCCTCTAGTGTAAGGTTTCACCCCTGGCAGCTCCTCAGGCACGTCTTTTGTGTCCCTTTTGGAGTACAAGGGCTTGATGTCGATCCCCTCTGGTGTGTGCCAAATTAAATCCTTTGGATTCTTGCCTTTCAGCTGCTTTTCAGCAAGGGCAGCCCACTCGGGGTGCAGCGGCTGCCTGTGCAGCGAACGCCACACGAGCTGGCAGGCTGGAAGTTGTGCCAGGCACGTGCAGTGGTGAGGCTGCAGGCGCAGCAGAGCATCCTTGGCTCTCAGCATGTCTGTCCCACTGGTTGGCGAGTATGGGGTAAGCTGAAGAAAATAAAACATTGTATTTTGCATTATTATATAAATCTGACATGGGAGAAGCATGTTGAGATGAAGCTGTTTGCTAAAGCCAAAAGAAATACTCAGGAAAAAACAAAGTGTATTTATACACTTATTCATTTGATAGACACCCCCTCCCCTTGCCTTTCAATCAGACAATGCATAGAACAGATTTGGGAAAAATCCTACATTTTTCTCTATCTAAGGAAAGCGTTCCTACATCCACATACAAAACATGTAACTTATTTCAGTCCCTAAGCAGCACCATCGCTTATCCATCACTGAAAAGTCAGTGTCAAGGCTGAAGATGGCATGGCCTAGCTAACTTCTCACCATCCCATCTCTCTCTCTCATCCACAAATCCTTTAATGCCAAACAAAACCCTCAGCATAAGAAAGGCACTCTGAGGTAAACAATCTGTTAGAAAACTGCTGACATGTCATACCTTTTGGAAAAGGTGGCTTGGGCTAGACAAAAACCAGAGATATACTAAGAAAGAGACAAGCAGAAAAAAAGTGATATGCAAGAACAGTGGGATAATGCAAGCTGCAGAGCTCATCCCACCATGGAGGAGACTGAGATGGTAGGCAAATTCAGTGAGTCTTGAAAGCTGTAAGCCCTTCTGCTTCTCCCTTCTGTACCCTATCCCTGCACTTGACAGCTTGTTTCCAAGGGTCAGTTATCTCCTCCCTGACACCTTTAAGAGAAAGTCTGCATAGAATTGTAAAGCATCTCTATCACTGTTACGGTGTTATAGCAACACACTCCACAAAAGTGCTTAAATAATATATATGTTACGTGTGGTATACATATACTGAAGGAGTGTAGATTTAGAATCATAGAATGGTAGGGGTTGGAAGGGACCTCTGGAGATCATCAAGTCCAGCCCCTCTGCCAGAGCAGGAACACCCAGGGCAGGCCACACAGGAACAGATCCATGTGTGTTAAATTAGATGCAATGAAGAAATTCTTCACTGTGGGGGTGGTGAGGCATTGGACCAGTGCCCAGGGAAGCTGTGGATGCCCCATCTCTGGAAGTGTTCAAGGCCAGGTTGGATGGGGCTTTGAGCAACCTGGTCTAGTGGGAGGTGTCCCTGCCTGTGGGGTTGGAACTAGATGATGGGTAAGGTCCCTTCCAACCCAAACCATTCTGATTCTGTGACATAATCTGACAAGCATAAAGCTCCAGAGAAGCACTCAGTTCCCTGCAGAGATGGGAGGCAACCTTTACCTGGGCTTCTGCACAGCTCCCAACGTGATCCCCTCGGCCCAATACTCCAAGAGAGCCACAAAGCTGCGCTGCCACCCTCATCCATACCCTTCTCTCTACCCCTCACGCCGCAGCACCTACAGCCGAAGGGAGACAGCCACCAGAAAGCAACGTTCACCGTCCCCGTCTGGCCTGGCCTGGCAACCCCTCACCGCCCTGACAGGCGTCCCGTAATGCGCAGCTCCGAACGCCCAGCCGTCCCCGCCGCCTCAGCCCGCCCCCAACACGCCCCCTCAGCGGCCAATAGGGACAGGAGGGCCAAGCCGGGGGCTGCCCCGGAGGATCACAGCTCTGCCCGCCTGAAGGGCGAGGGCACCGGGCAAGCGACGCTCTCAGGACAGGCCCCGGCCGCAGCCTCCCCCCGTTACCTGCTGCCAGCTCCTCCGCCGGCGCCGGCACCCGCACCCCGGGCGCGGAACTGCGCAACCGCCCTGGGGCTCCCGGCGCACTAAACCGCACGGCGCCTGCGCACAGCGGCCTCTTCCCCTTCCCCTCCTC
>JANHFX010001461.1:0-10248 GCA_027560015.1 Chloroceryle amazona | reverse complement strand
GCCCAGCCCAGCCGCCTGCCCCACGGCCGTGGCACCGGCTGCAGCATCGACCTGCGTCACCCCGCACGCTGCTGCAGCTTGGGGAAGCGTGGCAACCGCAAGCCCATCTTCCCCTTTGCTCTCACAGATAATCACACATCCCAGCTCAATCTCTTATCCAGCACGTGCTCCCTCTCCAAACTGCCATCGCACCTCGCCAACACCTTCCGCTTTTCCCCAAGCTCCTGTTAACCACAGAATCGCTTTGGTTGGAAGAGCTCCTGGAGTCCAACCCTTCCCCACCACTAACCCATGTCCCTCAACACCACAGCTCCACCGCTTTTTAGTATCTCCAAGGATGACGACTCCACCAGCGAAGCACCCAGAGTGTTTCTGAGGATGCCGGCGGACGCGCTCCCGCAGAAAGCCCTCGCTCCCCCCGCTGCCTGCACCCGCAGACAGGCGGCAGCTGCAGGGGCTGTGGAGAGACCGTGAACATCCCCGTGACTGGGAGCACTGACAGGACCAGGAGCCAACTCCCGGCCATACTGAGAGGGAGGTGATGGCAGAGGAGCCCCGTTCTCTGCGGTCCCAGCAGTGACAGTGCCCAGGCTGCAGCCAGGACCACCCATAAGCCCAGGAAAGCCCTTTCCAGCCAGGCATTGTCTCAGCTTCGCTTGCGACATCACCAGCGCTGCCAAGACGCAGCGCCAGATCCAGTGCTGCACGGTGCCAGGACTGCAGCCCCTGGGTGCTGGGGCGGGAGGTGAGCGGCGTGCCCAGGGATGCGAAGGTCCCATCAGCAGAGGGTCAGACCCCAGCCTGGGCTGGTGCAGCCCCGTTAGCCCAAGCCGCAGATTTGGCCCCAGCTGACAGCAGCTCCTATCAGATGGTAGCACAGCTCTGCTACCTCTAATGCAGAGAGCAGGGAGTGCTGCAAATATAAAAATGGCTTTTTTATCGCTACTAATGTGAAATAGGGTATATGAAAGTGTCGGCTCACTCGGAGTGGAATTACTCTTGGCAGCAGCAGCTCCAGGAGCAGCGAAGGCTCCGCAGAGCTGGTTGGGATCCAGCCTGACAAAGCACAACTTGCGTTTCATCACTTGAAACAATTCTTATCAATGACCCTACAGCTCCAGCTTTCCAGTGTGGGGAAGGAAGAAACTCAGTTTTCCAGGCAAACGGCGAGCTCTGCATTAATGCTGCATGAGAGCAAAGCATCCTCCTTCCCTGACACCAGCACCGGGGCTCAGGTGCCCTCTCCACATCTCAGAGGACTGTGCTGTACCAGGAGTGGCCACAGGCAAGGATGCACGAGCCCCTGCACCCTGCCCACCACCCAGCACCCACCAGGACTGTGTCCCATGGCCTCCTCCAACCCCTTTTTCAGCACGCGGGAGCCTGGGACCAGGACGTCATCTCTGCTGTTCTGCTGCCTGCACGGGCAGGGGCCCCACGCCAGCACCTCAGGGGCAGGGAAGGGAACGTGAGAGAAGGGAAAGCTCTGCTGTTCCTTCAGCCTCATTTCTCCTTCCCTTAGAAATCACTCAGAAGGAGGAAACCTGCCAGAAGACACATTAGGGCTGTAACAGGAGAAGGCTGCAGGCAAGGAGCTGTCAGTCACGGGAAAAAATAAACAGCATGTATTGATTGTACTGCAGGCTCCAGTGCAGCAAGAGCCCGCTCAGCCGGATCCCCTCAGACCCCAGAGAAAGGGCAGAAACAATAAATAAAATCACCAAGAGAAACAGAGAGAGGAATGAACTCCAGGGCCAGCTCAGCCTCACGAGGAGCGAGAGGCAACTGCTGGCTGCAGCCCTGGGAGGCTGGGGGAGGCAGCTGCGGGGGCACAGGAGGGTGAGCTCACACTCTGTCCCACATCCATCGCTGCCCCAATGCACCAGAGCTCCACCAGAACCTGAACTGCAATCAGCCCACTCCTACCTGGCCCAGCCCCCCAGGCTGGCCCGTGCCCCAGGCCAGGGTCACCACTCACTGACCCCCGCTGCTCCGCACTTCCATGGAAACATTGGGTCAAAATCATTCCCCTCTTTCCTGGGGGCACTTGGCTGATGCTTCCAAGAGCAGAGAAGAGAGGAGGCAGCTCCTGCGTGCTGCTGAAATAAAGCAAGGAGCAGCCAATCCCCAAGAGCCTCCAGCAGAGCCAAAACAGCTCGGTCACCCTGGGGCAGGACAGCAGGCAGGACAGCCACAGCAGACAGACAGACAGACGGTGCTGAACGCCTCACGGGGGGTATGGGAGCAGACACCCCCCTCCCACCATCGCACGGTGAGCCCCTGCCCCGGTCAGGAGGACGAGATGCTGCTGCCCAGAGCCATCCTGCTCCCGGAGGAGCTGCCAAGCAGCCAGCAGCACAGCGGGGAGCGGAGCTGCCTCAGACCAGCACCCAGGAGCCCCCATTCACTGCTGCTCAATCCAATGCAAACCTCCTGGCACCCTCTCAAGCACCAGCACCTTGTCCAAGGCCTTCTCCTGGGCCAGGGAAGAAAGGTCCTCTTTCTTTACAGTCCTCCTTTGCTCACGACTGGATGCAGCTCTCTTCCTTCACTGTCTTCAAAACCAACATTGCTCCCAGGGCTGTTGCACAGCCACCTCCCACCCTGGCACGGCCACACATCGCTGGTGGGTGAAGTGCTCCTTGTACCTTGTTTGCAACGAGCCCTGGGATGTAAGTGAAACCCACAGCAACGTTACTGCTGGAATCAGTGCAGGACCCACCACCAGCTGCCCCGTGCAGCACACATTAAACATTTATTGCACCGTATCTGGCTCTGATGAGGATCTGTAACCTGTCAGCTGCCCGTGTTTACCTTGCTGGATGTGCATGAGAAATCTCAGTCCGGAGGGTTGGGAGTTTGTTTTAGTGCCAGATAAACAGCTCTCCTTCAGAAATCACCCCGTGACGGTAACTCCCCAAGACTAAACAAAGATCCAAGGAAACTTCCCAACGTGGATGCCTTCTCCAGTGGCTGCTCTCCACAGCTGGGACATCCCCCGGAGCACCCCGTGCTGCCTTCCCTTGTAGGGCACAGGTAAGACCTGTGTTGCATCTCTCCCCTTGCTCATCTCCCCAGCTGCCTACAGACCAGGCACAGCTGAAGACAGCACCACGCACACCCAGGATCTTCCTGGGTGGGATGAAAAACACAACAACAGAAGAAAGAACACAAATGCAGCTGCACGAAACGTACGCTACGGAAAGCCCACGCAAGTGAGCTTCCCACAACTGAGGCTGGTGACAGGGAGGAGCAGGGGAACAAACATATCCAAGACACAACCAGCCTTCCATTGTGAAGACTGACGGTTCACACACTGCAGACACCAGCTGTGTCCTGCTCAGCTGCCTTTGGACTTCTCTACAGTCAGGAGGCCATCTGATTTTCGAATGAAAACCCTCTGAGACAAAAAGAGAGCGGGAGCAGGAAGGAGGAGGAATGGGAGCGACCTCCGCACCAGCAAGAGCTCCGACATGGTTAAAAAATAAAGTTACATCTGCTGATCCGCAGAGCAAGTGATCCCAAATTCCTTGCGATGGTTACAAAAACCATCAGCTTCTGCTTTGGCCGAGACAACAAAGACTTTATACAAAGCTAAAGAAACGCCTTGGTCTGGGTGAGTCAGGTGCAAGACGAAGTTACGATACCCGACGTTACAACTGAAACGATCCCAAGGGCTCACGTGAGCTGGTTCCCATGCAGCCACATCTGTTTGCGAGAGCTGCTGTCACCTGGATGTGGGCACAGGGCACTCGGTGACACCACCGAGCTCCCCAGCACAGGAGGGAGGGCCTGCAGAGCTGGCTTCCATTTCTCTCCCTCTGTGCTGGGACCCAGCATGGCTGGCCTTGGGACAGGACCCATCCCCGTCAGCTGAACCGCTGCAGGAGGAAGGCTCCTGTGAGAACCTTCACGGCCGATTTGGATCGGTCAGGGGTAGGCACGAGGGCTGAGGTCTCCTCTACTCGCTGCTCGTGGTGCACAGGAACACTACATCTGGCCACTCGCCGCAGCGCTACCCAGGGAGCCGCCTGCCAAGAAATATTTCCATCCTCTGGACGGAAATCCCACGAAATTTCCCAATAACCAACTTACACTGCGGGCGAGTCAATGTCTCAAGCTGCTCTGCCGAGGCCGTGAATACTTCTGGTTTGGCCTCTGCTCTCCGTTGTGTAACTGTTCCTGAGCACGGGGAGGATATTCAGCGGCGGAGGCCGATGACAAGCATGCGGTTAAAGTTGTATTTCCCTTCCCAGCACTTGCCCACCAGCTGGACACCACCTCAGCTTGTTCCTCACGTGCCTCGAGGAGGTGACAGGTATTGCAGCAACCCCCCCAGACACAGCACTGCCACCCGGCCAGTGCCACTCACTCCTCCTCTGACAGCAGAGGTCCCCAAGCTCAGGGTGATGCCCCCGTCTCACCGCCAACCCCGGGCACACAGCCCCTGCCCAAACCGGGTCCCAGAGGCCGCTCACCCCAACCCTGCCAGCTGGGAAGCTCCCTCCAGTCTCCCCATGGACGCAGTGGGGCAGGGGCAGCTCTGATTCACCCCAGGAGGAGCTCAGAGTTCTCCAGCCGACCCAGCTACAAGCAGCACACCTCACTCCCCAGCCAGGCTGGGGCACCGAGTCCGTGCGTCCGTTACCTGACACAGCCAGAAGCACACACATTCCTGGGAAAATATTACATGGCTGTTCCGGTTGCTGCTTTTCCCCGTTAGAAAAGTCTGTACTGAACTCAGGACACCTGGCACACCAAGCCTGCAGGAGAGCTGAGGAGTCATCTCCAGCAGAAGGGGTAAGAGGCCAGCACGCAGAGCAGGTTTGGGTTTGCACGGTGCGCTCTGGCACATCCAAGTGCTAATCCCCAAGGAATGCACACCTTGTTCAAGATGCCTCTAATAACCTTCCGGGAAAGTGACATACGCCAGCAAGGATGTCAAAACCAGTTAATTCTGGGTTTGAGCTGAGAAAGCTATTTTTTTTTCCCCAAGATATGTTTTTTTTTCCCCCAAGTTCTATTTACCTGGGATTGTCTGACTCACTCAGAATATCTTTAGGATGCAGCTTTCAAGTAGCTCTGCATTTTTTAAGCTCACTGCCTGGCTCTAGCTACACAAGGGCCGACTTTTGAGTTCTTACACCTCAAGTTGACAAGAGCAGCAGAACTTTGCTCAAAGAAAGCTGGGGAAAGGAGGAAGCTGCTCTGCTCCTTCACAACTGCAAGCAGAATAAAGGTCGATGCTACTCATCATTCCTGCAAGCACACAAGAGCGCGGGAACACCGGGGTTAAGCTCCAAACCCCACCACATTCAGCAAAGAGCAGTCACTGCCACTTCTGCCCCATCCCCTGACTCCAGACCAACCCAGTTGGGACACTCTGCTTGCAGCCGAGGCCACCGGCAGCAGCAGGACCTCTCAGCATCGCTGCTCCAGTGGGTGACCCCACGCTCTGGGGCCTCGCCTCGCGCAGCATCGCAGCGGGCAGGGCAGGAGGGATGCTCAGTGCCGCAGCCGGGGCGATACAGGAGCGCAGGCACTGGTGCTAGGACCCTGCTGGCCCACTCCCCAGGTGAGCTCAGCTGCAGGAGGCAGACACGTCCTGGACACATCCAGTCCAGTCCCAGTCCAGTCCCGTCCCACCTCGGTGCGCCGACACTGACATCTAGAGGCACGCTCGCCTGGCCTCGGGGAAGGGCCACGGCTGCTCGAGGCCGATGTGGCCACACCGCTGGCGACGCTGCTCTCAGAGCGGGTAGGGAAACGCAGTGCCCCTGGATCCATCCCACGCTGGAGCCATGCTGCTCTGTGCCCCCCAGGGAAGCCTCCCCATGCCCCCTGAACCCTCCTTACCAAACTCGCTGGCACACAGGTGCTCCACGATGGCCTCCGACTTCATCTCATTGTCGCAAGGTGGACATACGGTCGTTCCTGGTAAGAGGAGAGAAAAGGTGGTGAGGAGCCAGCTCAAGAAGCACTGCAGATCCAGGCTGCCCACGCTGCCCTCGAGGGAGGCATGTGCTCAGGCACCCCACCATGGGGTCCCAGGTCCCAGCTCCATGGGACAACACCTTGCTGGGGGTCAGGAGCCATCCACTGGCTCACAGGGCAGAGATTGCCACGGGCAGCCTCCCGCCAGCCCTGCTCTGGTGTTGCCAGTGGCCCCAAGGCTGGGCATGGGCAGGGGCCGGCAGCTGCCAAGAGCGGGAGGACAGCGCTGGCAAGGAGAGGGGTTTTCAGCGCCAGGCACTCAGCCAAGGGGAGCCACTCGCCGCAGGACATGGCCCACAGCCCACTGACATTCCCTCCCCGTGGCGTGCCAAGGCCAGCACGCAGTGCCCAACCCTGGCATGGCAGGACGGGTGCCCAGGGATGGTTCATGTGCCAAGGGGCTGCCCCGGCCAGAAGCCACCCCAGGGCCAGGCAGGGGGGTTCAGGACTGATGTGACCCAGCTCAGCACAGGTTCCCCTCAGTGCCACAGACCACCCCGCAGGCTTCCTGGGCATCACACAGCCAGCCCCTTGCCTGCCTCCTTCCACCCTACCACAGGGAAGCACTGGTTGGCAATGGACCCGCACAGCTCTCAATGCACAGCCCCCAGAGCACACGTCTGCTCTTCTTTGTTTTCAGCCCAGCTACACCCCGTGGGCTGCAGGACAGCCTCGTGGCTCCAGCAGAGGAGAGCCAGCTCTGCTCGCCAGCTGCTGGCATCCAACGTGGTCCTCTTGGGAAACGCCAGCCCAGGACATTTCATAGGAATCCGTCCTGGGAGGAAAGTTCACTTCACCCAGAGAATAAAAATGTTTCCAGGTTCCCGTCTCCAGCCGGAGCAGAGACCACCCAGCAGCACAGACGCAGATTTGTGCTACTGGCGGATGAATTTATTGAGCTGGGAGATGCTGCTTCTGTTCCTGGTCCAGCAGAATGGAGGGCTCTTTCCCACACAAGGGAGTTATTCTCAGGGACGGCGCTGCAGTGAAACATCTGCCGGCCCCTGCGTGCAGATGGAGCGCTCGCCTCCATCCAGCCCTCAGCCAGCAGCGTTGCTGGACAGTAAAAACAGAGAGGTCTCCCAGAAAGAAGGGTGCAGAGCCAGGACGGCTGCTGAGGGAGGCACAGCGCTGACCACAGCATCGAGTCTCCTCGGTCACAGATGGCCTGCGGGGTTTCAGGCAAGACATTTGTTTTCTGTGGCTTGTTCTTCCCCTCTTGTCCCCCCCTCCCCGCCTCTCAATTGCTAATTCCTGGGGTCACGCGCCGTGTCTTTATTAATCACACATGCAGAGCGACTGGCCTTCCGATCGCCCCAACGCACAACTCAAAACACAGCCCTCGCACCCGAGCGCTCACTCAACAGTCCCAGTAGCTTTGTACCTGCGAGAGCCGCCTGTCACCTGGGTCATTCCTCCTCCCAATCCCTAACGTGCAATTGCTGCTTTTACCACCTTAGAATGGCACGGACAGAAGGCAGCCTTTGGGGACGTGGTGACGTCCTCAACACTTTATTTTTAAAAGCAGCAGGCAGAGTGTTTCCATCCAGGCTGCACATTTCATGAGCTCACAATGAAAGGAGAAGGGAATGCTGGCTCCCTGGGGGTGACAACCCTCACACTCTGTCTCTGCTGGAGCACCAAGCGTCAGTTACTGTGCTGGGGACCACCCTTGGGAACAAGAAGGGGGTACCTGCCATGCACCAGCTCATCATCACATCCCAGCGTGCCAAGGAGCCTCGGCAGCCAAAGTGCACGCAAGGAGACTGGGCCAGACAACGTGAAAGGCACCACTGCGTCCTCACTATGAGCCTTCCAGGCAACCAAAGGGAAAAGAAACCAAACAAAACACCAAAATGGAAAATAAGACTCATTGTTCCCTGGTGAAAGCACAGGCTTTGTTTTAGCTGTCCTGTGGCAGCCCATGGGAATGCTCTGGCACAGCTGGGATGGCAGAGACCCCCACCTCTCTACAGCTATCCCAACACCGCCTGCCTCCCACCCCTCCTGAAGCAGCACAGCCAACGTCCTCCAGCCTGCAGCACTGCCCAGCACCTCACCTTCCCCTTCCCCTGCGATCCCAGCCTGAAGGAGCCGGCAAGAAGCCCAGCCATGACTTGGGTCCTCCTGCCTCAGGCAGTCCCCACCGCAGTGGCCCAGAGGCAGCCATGCTGACACATGCCCGGCTGGCTGGCACCCCACAGCACCACCCCACAGCACCCACGCCGGGCACAACCACCTGCCAGTCCACAGCCCACTGCAGTTCAGCTGGGGCCCGTCTTCTGCAGCTGACAGCCCTGCTCACGCACAACCTTCGCTTGCTTCCAACTCGCTCTTTCCCTGCTGATCGTTTTCTAATGCCTGGCTTTAGAGCCAGCTTGCTCCCGGGGCAGGAGAAGGAATGTGTAATGCTATATTAATCTGCAACTCCCCTGATGCATCCTGCAGGCCTGCAGGCTCTACCGCCTCGTGCTTAAGGAGAAAGGAATTCAGCAGGTCAGCCCTTTGAGAGGCAGAAACAAATTCCAATTTTGAGGTTTTAATGGAGAAAAATACTGAAAGGGCTCATTCTTATTAGTGCTCAGAGAAAAGGGGGGGGGACACTGCTGGGATCTGACCCTCTGTTCTGCTCGCTCTAAACCGTTTGGGGCAAGAGCATCCCAGCACACGGAGCTTCACCAGCCAAAGGTCACTCGTAGGAGCGCACATGCCAGAGCGCTCTGCCGCACACCAGCGCTAACAGCACGAAAACTGGCAGATCCACGGGCAGTGGGTCCAGCCCAGCATACCACGGGGGAAGGGGGCTGGCCTTCTCACCTTGGAGAAGCATTTTCTAGCAAGGTTGCTCATCCCTTTCCAGGAAAGTGCCCCAGCCAGTGGGATGGGCACAGGGAGCTCAGCCTGACTGCTCTGGAGCTGCTGGGGCTCAGCTATGGCATGTGCAGGAGTTTCCTCTTGAAATACTTCCAAGCAGTCCAGGATGTGAAGATGGGTGCTTCTACTTCTCCATTGAATGAAGATGGTTCACATTAGCGTGACAATTTTAAAAACTTGCTTTCTGTAAACATCGTTGCAAACAAATTGCTCATTTGAAAGTGCTTGTGACATAACTTTTGCCAAGTCGTTCAGCAGACAGTGCTTTATCTGAGTGGCTGCAACACAACACACACCCAGCTTACAGGTCGCTCAAAGAACAAGTTCACACAACCTAAAGCTTGCGCAGAACCAGGCACCCAAAAGAGGACCAGCAATAGATCCAGAAAGGACCCAAAGCTGAGACTATGTAATTCCTCGTCAAAAAAGTCACCTCAGCGATGGGCACATTTGCAGCAGCAAAAGAGAGCAGAATGTCTCACACCAACGCTGCTGTCCAGACAAGTCTGAAAGGTGATCAGAAAGGTAACTGTGGACCTTGCAAGGGAACACTTAGCAGACGCTAGGAAGAGTGTTCCCAGATCTCGGGTCGTGAATGTCTCTAAAATGAATGACCTGCAAACAGCTCAAACTCTGGTTTGGACCCTGGAAGGTGCAGCTCTGCAGCAAGCAGCTCAGCCCCAGCTGCCCCAAGAGCACGCTTGGCTGCAAGTGCCTGAGGAATAAAAGCAACCTTTGTACCCGCAACACAGGATGCGACTGTGGTCTTGACCAAGGGTCTAGGTTCACACAGGACAGATGATTTTAGAGCCTTCCTGGAAAACAAAGAGCTTCCTGCAGCAAGCCCATCAGCAAGGGCAAGCCACAGCGAGGAGACCAGCGTGGCTGTGCTGCTGTCGGTGCCACACAGGGAGAGGCTGGCTCTCTGGCAGTGAGAACTGCCAGGCACACACAACTTCACACCCCTCCTGCCCCTGGATGCCACTGCCAAGACACCACAAAGGTTCCCCACAGAGCTCTGCGGGTGTCAGGCTCAGGTGTGTCCCCCATCTGTCCCCAAGCAGGCTGCCCATCGCTCGCTGCTCCCTCCACATGCCCCCTTCACTGGCTTCTGGGGACACCTCCAGAGCGTCACCCCCCTGCCCTTCCTGCACCGTAACCGAGGGGCTCCCTGCAGGACGGGTCCTGCCAAGGGTGAGCGGGATGACGCTGCACAGTCCCTGGGAGGCTGGGCGAGGGCTCACAGCCGAGCACGACATAAAGCTTTTGTCTGTAAAGGTAAATGCACGCCAGCAGCCGCTGCGAAGAGCGAGCATCCCTGCGGACCAGCTAAGGACACAGCGCAGAAGCCACGGCAATGGCTCAGCCCCACCCGCGGGT